>CM069450.1:22374457-22455457 GCA_035610835.1 Ophiura sarsii | reverse complement strand
ATCGTCCGATACTAGAACACCCAGTATCGTTCAACGAACGCATTGCATACAAGAGTGCAGCTTATAACATGTAAATGCGTTCATGGTCGGGCCCTCACTTACCTGACAGAACTCTTGAAGAAACACGATCCTCCTCGGACTCTTAGATCTTCCTCCATGGACCTGCTAGATCCACCACGTGCAATTCATACCAGTACGTACGTATGGCGAGCGTGTTTTTTCGTCGGCTGCTCCGAAACTGTGGAATGCGCTTCCCCCCAAGGTTCGGTCTGTCAAATGAAAATCTAATTGATAGTGGAATCAACAGATTGTATGTTTTCAGTAAACTTTGACATTTGAAACCAATTGAATCCAAACAGTGTATCGAACCATATCATTTTGATATTATATGGTAAATAAGGAGAGTAATTCGATAAGCAACTGTTGCATTAGAGACAGTATAAAGTGTTACTTTATTATAAGTTGAGAAGGGGGGAAGTGTGATGGAATTTCCCCTGACGAAGTTCTTAACAGAGCAAAATTTAGACACAGATACACATTTCATGATATTTTGACGGCCATTTTGAATATACTCCATCAGTGGCTATTCTTCAAAAAGCGCAAGGTAATTGGGATTAATTTCATCCATTTTCACTATCTTAGTTTTAACTCTTAATTGAGTCTTATATTTCAGAGGACATACGTTATGTTGGTGGCCATTCATTAACTTGTTCTCAATAATTTCCCCAAGACTGAATTTTTGGGACTTCTAATATGATTTTATTGGAAGAATTCCGCTTCCTATTCAGCTCTCTACCAACTTTTTTTCGGGCTCAAATCTTTAACGACCACACTATTCTAGATTAGTCAAATTTGACACGGAAATAGTCAAATCTGACACAGAAAATTAGTCCGCGGGGAAACTACAACTTATTAGCCAAAACAACACGGAAAAATGTGTCACTTTTTTTTGACACTGAAGTGTGTCAAATGTAACAAATATCCGGGTCAAAATGATCATTTTATTTGTTAAATCTGAATCGGAATACTATTCAAATGATCATTTTGACCCGGATATTTGTTCCATTTGACACACTTCAGTGTCAAAAAAGTGACACATTTTTCCAACTCATTTCAGACGCATAACGACCAATAAATTGATCAGTGTAACACAAACATGTGTCAAAAAGAAATGACACGGAAAATTTGACTAATCAACTAAGAGTGTAATACTGTGATATACTCGTTAATTATTCATCACTTTATTTGCTGTTTTGTGTGTGGTTGTTTTGTTATCTTATCTTATAACTGATATTGAATGCCATAAAAAAGAGTAGGTACCGGACAATGACCGAAGAAGCGGCTTGCATAGCATTTATAGGAAATTGGGAAATTATACAACCGTCTGATAACTGTGACGACGAGGTTACTGTAATTCTTGACCATGTTGCTGGGAGCCGGTTTTCCATATAGGGACTACAGAATACCGAAATTACTGTTGAAGCGTTTGATAGTTTTGGTAATAATATTGTGTCCTGCTCCTTCAACATGATTATTAAAGGTAAGTTGAAAGTCGAAACATTTTTGTCACATGAATTATAGGGTCGCCAATTGATATATTGCGAGCAATGTGGGATAGACTCTGTGAAAATAAGTCCATTAGTTTCTACCCAAAATGACCTTAAGTTCTTTATCTGCAGCAGTTCAAATGGTGGAGAACATGGTTCGTATCTTCGTATATCGCTAGCCTCTACATGTATTACAATATTCTCTCACCACACACTAAATGTCACAATTAATCATATTTAGCTGGAATCCTAGATCAACGATTTCATGGTCAGTAAACGATATGCCGACAACTCTAGTAGGCTACTTGTGCCCAACTCGTTGTTTTGCTTGAATCCGGCGAATCCTTGCCTAGGCGAATTCTATCAACCGTGAGTATGTCTTCCACATTGGAGTGATTGGTGTTGAACATGTATTGTATTCATCAATGAACGTAATTTGTGCTATATGTTTTAACAAGCTTAATGATGATAGTTCTTTGATTTTACTATGAACATCCAACTAAAGGAATTACGACATTTCCATTTTCTAATGGTATTTGAAACCGGCTTTCCGCGTGGAAAGTGTTTAAATATCACAAAACACAACTTAAAAGTTGCGTTTTGTGATATCTAAACACTTTCCACGCGGCTATTAGTTTGTATTCCATTATACAAAACAGAATTTCCAAAGTCTATCTCAAGGATTACTAAACCAATACTAGGCATGTTTGTACTTATTTTAATGCATTTCTAATGGTGATTCAAAATATGGTAATAAAATTCAATAATGTTGACATTTTTGAAACATTTTGTGAAATTTTGGAATGTCGTGTGCAGACGCCTGCCGCGTGGAAAGTGTTATGTTGTTCAATACAATTACCAGATTACGGGTGGATCTACCTACCTGTTTTCGTTCAAGTTCCCGAAATGACCGAAAGATATTTATCTGCGCCAGTTCAAATTATGAAGGACAAGGTTCATTAGTAGGTGCTAGCCCTATTACCATATAATATGGCATCTTCTAATCAATATTTGTGATCAATCAAAATGCTGTAATTAATCATGTTTAGCTTTGTCTGATCAGCCCAATTTATCAGAACTAGAATCCTAAAACCTCGTGGATAGACAAACAATGTAATTATTGACTGTTCTCATAAATTAATTATTATTTTAATTTTAAAGAGTAACGCTTAGCTTTATCCTGGTAATATGATGGAAGAAAGCACATACGTGTTTACTCTCTTACAGATCCTTGGCCGCCATATCTTTCTTGTCTGGATATTATTACACTCCCAAGAAATCTTTCCGGCGGTATCCACATTAACGGTTTCATGGTCATGAGTAAGAGCTACCAATAACTCTGAACTATTTGGTTTGTCAGAATCCGGTCCTTGCCTTTTTCTTGTATACTGCCATTTTCTAAATAAACATTGTATAAACGTGTCAAACAAACAGATCCTCAGGCCAAAAAAAAAAATTGTTATGTTGTTCTCGACAGCTTTCAGAGAGGAGGGGCGGGCGGGCGGATTTTTTTATTTATTTTTTTTCTTTATTTTTTTTCTTCTTTTACCATCAGAAGCTCAAAGTTCAGCCAACAAGAAGTTAAAATCACTCTAAGAGCCGCACATATATGTTATAAACACTTAATTTAATATTCAATGCCATTTAAACTGTTAAAAACAAATCTGCAAAAAATCTGTAAAAAAAAACTGGAAAAAAAAAATCTGGAAAAAAAAAAAATCTGAAAAAACCCCCCTGAAAACACCCCCCTGAACCCCCCCCCCCTGAAAAATTCATTAAAAAAATACGATTTAAAAAAAAAAAATCTGAAAAAAAAAAATCGGAGCGGCCCTAAAATGACGAGCGGGCGGTCGAGGACAACATAACAATTTTTGTTTGCCTAACGGCAAATAAAGTAATTAATAACATGTCCAAATGATGTACCCCGGTCAGCCGACGATGGAACTAACACAACCCAGATAATTATCGATGACGTCTCTGTAACTCGATCATCCTGTTGAAGATGCACACACAATTCAAATTGAATCTACAGCATCCGATGGAAACCAATACGTTATTATTATTATTATTATTATTATTATTATTATTATTATTATTATTATTATGATGATGATGCGAAAGTGATATTTACGGCATCAGATTCAGGTAAGAGTAAGATTCTTCAATGGCTCTGTAACTTGTAATTATCTTTACAATATCCAAAATATTACACTTTGTTTGAAAATTCGGCGTTATGGACACCGGCTTGCTTCTTTAACAACTAGGACCGTAGCATTTCCCTCTTGTGGCATGGTATACAATAG
Source organism: Ophiura sarsii (assembly GCA_035610835.1). Lineage (NCBI taxonomy): Eukaryota > Metazoa > Echinodermata > Ophiuroidea > Amphilepidida > Ophiuridae > Ophiura > Ophiura sarsii. The sequence goes on along the minus strand of CM069450.1, from coordinate 22,451,607 downwards.
AAACGGTATCAGCTGCTTATTATAACATTGACCTTGAAACATTTGATACGATTGTTATATCTTATAACTTTAATGATGTTGTAATTATTATAGATATGGGGTCACCGACGTTATTTGCGTGTCCCGAATACTTCATCATTATGATGCCCGATGGTGCGTCTGAAATCGAAGTTATATGGGACACACCAAGTGCGATCGATAATTCTGGCATCGAACCAATCATAACGTTCAATTATAATTAAGTTCGAAATAGGTGAATAAACGGTGCATTACAACGCGATGGATTAGAGTGGTAATATAAATAATTGCTCTTTTACAATTGAGGTAAAAGGTAAGTAATACTTTTTTATTTTGAATATTCCTCAAAAAATATGAAAATGGTACAAGGTTGAACGGAAAGTTTCACGGAAAGATATTGTATATATCGTCAATAAAGTAACAAAAAGATTGTTGAGATGTAAAGGTACATTTAATGATTTCGAAACAATTTTTTTCTTCTTCTGGGTATTAATATTTCCTTTAACACAATGAAATTGGTAATCTCTGATATATATACATGTAGTATAGGGGAAAACACAAGTTACTATGGGCTATAGAAACATTATATTTATCAATTGAACATTTTGGCAAAATTGATTTTTAAATGTTGGCACTTAGAGTTTAAGAAAAAATATTTTGACCTTACAAGACAAACGTATTTTGAACAATTTGATCGACATTTGTATTTCCATGAAGGACAAGTATAATGCCTCGAGTCATTCAGCGTTGATACAACTACGGTCTGGTAACAACATAAAATCATAATATTGATTAAATGCACATGTAACGAATATGCAGTTTACATTCGCTACTATTTATTATTAGTTCAGTTCACACAGAATGTGATGAAAATTATAATATTTGTCGTGCGTGCGGTGTACGGCAATTCATCGTAGGTCACGCTGGGTCGACGCAGGTCACCGCGTGCGATGGTAGCCAGGGCCGCGTGGCAAAATAGGAGATAGTTAGTGTTAATGTGTCGCAGCCTGCCGCAATATCACGGTAAATAACGTCTAGTGTGAACGGAGCTTATGGCTCACAATTAATATACATCGAAGCAATCTTCAAGTACATCAAAATAGTTATTTTGAGGAATATATATCACTGCAATGTATTATGTTATAAAATGAAATATTAATGCAATTTTGTTTTGCTGCCTTCGGTTTCCGTTATAGATGATGATGAGTCTTCGTTCATTAAACACTGACAACGCAATTTGTACCAATTACACCAGGCGCACTAGGCGCACTTGGTACGCACTTATACCTTAGGTTACACAGGGGATGGTGTGATGTGTACTGGTAAGTTGGTTGGTTTTGGTCTTGTGTTAAGAATCAAGTGAGACATTCATAGAATATTAAGAGATGATATGCTACATTATTCATAACTAATGAATATGTGCGTACAACTCCGCTTCCACTCAAATTGATAGTGGACATTTGATATGGAAACGCGGACGCACAGCGCAGGTTATAGACGTATGCGCCCTCGCCCGGTTCTAGTAGTATCAACCAATCTGATATAATAGTCCCCATCCGAGCTGTTTTAATTAGCGGTCCATCCCCGACTCTATCATTGCCCATCAAATAGTTTACGGTTTACCCCACCATCTCCGACTCTGTCCACCACGATGGCGGAAGAATAGAGACCTTCCGTGTCTGGAATAAGCGGCCATATTGGAGGTGACATTGAACTCTTTTCAAATAGTTTTTGGCTAGCATATTTTGTCAAGTTATCTTAATAGTTCAAGTATTAGTTATACTTATTATGAGGTCATTTAGGTTGTATTGAATGAGGAGGGTTGTGGGATCCGAACCGTGTTGTAAACAATTAGTTTGTATTGGCAGCTAATCCAAAACACTGAAAGTCTCTATTCCGTAAGAATTTCCCTCCGATATCCACGGGGGAGTTCCATGATCTGTATGCTCCTTTATCCCATAATATTATTATAATACATTTTTCTTGAAGACATACAAAACCACCAAGTCAGCTTCATGGGTGGCTAACTCTTTAAAATTATAACGCTGTTCCCAGGGATGAATGTGCTAGTGATGATATCTCGTGTAATATCACCGCCATATGTATGAACGTCCATGGAAGTTACAGGTGTCTTAGTAGATAATTATTTCCGGGATGATGGACTATTCTGCAAAGGTAAGTTCAGTTTCTAGACTAGGATGTTTAGATGGAAATGTTGGTCTCCATTGGGCACAGAAAGTTACTGTTAAAGGTCTACTGTTAGTGTGTTTTTTTAAAGTTCTTATTCGAATCTTAACAAACATCGATACAAATTAATTCGAAATTGGTATCGATAGCTTGGTCGATTTTGCATGATGTTTAGCTTCTTCCGTATAGGAAATTTAACAAATGTGGAAACCGTTTTGAAAAACCCAGATGTGTAGTCTATTAATTAAAATTTAAGAAAAAACCATGAAAAATATCCCACCTCGTATTTCAGCCTTTTATGATCCAATAATGTGACGATTTACCTTGCAATAATCTTGGAACGTGTGTGACACGCGACACGGAAGAGGATGGTTACTTCTGTGAATGTACAGAAGACTGGGTTTGGACCGACTTGTGGTATAAGATGCTTTGACATCAATGGCAAATCAGCGGGTGAGTATTGTCAAATGTTCAATATCGGTGCTAAACAACCGTGTCTCATTTGATAGATCAATTACGTATGCCAATCCCTGGGTTTCGGTCTTTATGTCATATGTATTCAATTTTACAAATCTGTACTCGTCTTTACATCCGTAAGTAAATCACGTAGGTATTATTGAAAATTATGTGTTTGTTTTCCTTGCTTCCCTATTGAGTGACCGATGCTAATGTTGTCATTCAAATGAGGTCACAAATATACGGGTATATTTGCCATCTTTGTGTAACCCCAATATGACGCCGGATTATTGTTACTCGAAATTCCCAGCAACTCTTGATTGACAGATACATTTTCTTTCTTTTAGGATATACTAAAGGTGTTTTTTTCTTCTTCATTCTGTTACACAGATAATGGCGATACCAGCGTCCTCCAGCACCCCGAGTCGATTCAACACCGATGTAACAGCCAGATTTGATAACGTCATAGAGATCGCAAGGACGGTGATATTTTATCCGACTCTAAGAATCAGTCTACACTTCGTATATTGTCCGTCCGACTATGGGTAATCAAGGATATTAACACGCAGAAGGAGTTGGACACAGCGGAAACAGTGTAGGATCCACACCGCTAAATAAATCCCCTATACCTACTCTGTAAAATGGACCCTAATTAAATGCAATTTTCTCGCATATAAAGCAACTGGTTGCTTCAACTTTACATTTTGGATGAAGATCATGGCTTTCCTGCAAAAAAGAAAAAACAAATTTGGTCAAGGGAACATCTTCGAGATATGCGCCGTCAAAGATACGCGTGATTGTAGATCGCCCAGGCCTAGTCTAGGTCTAAGCTATTCCAATAAAATCTCTAAAAGACTCAACACATTGCATTTTCATTAGTGTAATTATCAACTATATAGGTTTGTGCTCTATACCACTGAATGTAAGCATGCTTGCCTCGTTATATGTATAATGCTGACTGTTTGATTGTATTGATTATTTGATCGTTTGTTTTGATTGAATGATAAGTTGATGTATTGATTAGTTGATTGGTTGATTAGTTGAATGATTTGTTGATTGATTGATTGATTGATTGATTGATTGATTGATTGATTGATTGATTGATTGATTGATTGATTTATTGATTGATTGATTGATTGATTGATTGATTGATTGATTGATTGATTGATTGATTGATTGATTGATTGATCGGTTGATTGATTGATCGATTGATCGATTGATCGATTGATCGATTGATCGATTGATCGATTGATCGATTGATCGATTGATCGATTGATCGATTGATTGATCGATCGATCGTGTGATTGATTGATTTTGCTCATGTGACTTTAACCATTCTATGTTTCAAGTATGCATTGCTCCCGCTTTTTGGCGGTTCCTTTTGTTGCTCCTACATGCATATATGAACAGATGGTTCAAGTCGCAGTTTTGTTATCTTGTTTGATTCTATATTATTGATTGATACCATGTCATTTGCATTTACATTAGTGTTATCAACTATATAGGTTTGTGCTCTATACCACTGAATGTAAGCACGCTTGCCGCGTTATATGTATAATGCTGACTGTTTGATTGTATTGATTATTTGATCGTTTGTTTTGATTGAAAGATAAGTTGATGTATTGATTAGTTGATTGATTGATTAATTGATTGATTGTTTGATTGATTGATTGATTGATTGATTGATTGATTGATTGATTGATTGATTGATTGATTGATTGATTGATTGATTGATTGATTGATTGATTGATTGATTGATTGATTGATTGATTGATTGATTGATTGATTGATTGATTGATTTTGCTCATGTGACTTTAACCATTTTATGTTTCAAGTATGCATTGCTCCCGCTTTTTGGCGGTTCCTTTTGTTGCTCCTACATGCATATATGAACAGATGGTTCAGGTCGCAGTTTTGTTATCTTGTTTGATTCTATATTGTTGATTGATACCATGTCACTTGCATTTACATTAGTGTTATTATCGACTTTATAGGTTTGTGCTCTATACCACTGAAAGTAAGCATGCTTGCCTCGTTATATGTATAATGCTGACTGTTTGAATGTATTGATTATTTGATCGTTTGTACTGATTGACGAATAAGTTGATGTATTGATTGATTGATTGATTGATTGATTGATTGATTGATTGATTGATTGATTGATTGATTGATTGATTGATTGATTGATTGATTGATTGATTGATTGATTGATTGATTTATTGATTTATTGATTGATTGATTGATTGATTGATTGATTGATTGATTGATTGATTGATTGATTTTGCTCATGTGACTTTAACCATTCTATGTTTTAAGTATGCATTGCTCCCGCTTTTTGGCGGTTCCTTTTGTTGCTCCTACATGCATATATGAACGGATGGTTCAGGTCGCAGTTTTGTTATCTTGTTTGATTCTATATTGTTGATTGATACCATGTCACTTGCATTTACATTAGTGTTATTATCAACTTTATAGGTTTGTGCTCTATACCACTGAAAGTAAGCATGCTTGCCTCGTTATATGTATAATGCTGACTGTTTGATTGTATTGATTATTTGATCGTTTGTATTGATTGAAGAATAAGTTGACGTATTGATTGATTGATTGATTGATTGATTGATTGATTGATTGATTGATTGATTGATTGGTTGATTGATTGATTGATTGATTGATTGATTGATTGATTGATTGATTGATTGATTGATTGATTGATTGATTGATTGATTGATTGATTGATTGATTGATTTTGCTCATGTGACTTTAACCATTCTATGTTTCAAGTATGCAAACATTCCCGCTTTTTGGTGGTGCCTTTTGTTTCGCCTACATGCATATATGAACAGATGGTTCAGGTCGCAGATCAGTTATCTTGTTTGACATTTGCATTAACATTAGTGTTATTTTCATCTAATTTTGTGCTCTATACCACTGACAGATCTCATGCTTGCCTCAATTTATGTATTAGACTGATTGGTTGATTGACTGGTTTTTTTGTTGATTGATTGATTGATTGACCGTTTGTTATTGATTGATTGATTGATTGATTGATTGTATATGTTGATTGATTGATTGATTGATTGATTGATTGATTAGTCACCTCCCGGTTACATTTTGTGAATCGAGCCGTCAACTGTCACATTCACATGTTGCCTTGCAGACATCTTTTTTATACGGCTCGGATCACAATGCTCGGGGAGGGTGGTTTGTTCTCCATTCTAATTATAGTGCTCAGGTGATTTTAACCATTCTATGTTACTTGTATGCATTGTTCCCGCTTTTTGGTGGCTCCTTATGGTTTCGCCTACATGCATATATGCACGAATGGTTCAAGTCGCTGATTTGTTATCTTTCGGGCGATTCTGCTTTTCTGCGCGCAATATGCATCGAGGTATAGAATGGTTCGGGTCACAGATCTACGATCTCATTTGACTTTGTATTAATGTTTGTTACCGTATGATTAACAGTTAAAATATGTATGGTCTCAATATAACCTTTGTGATATTAGCTTCTTCTAAAGTCACGCAGCTTGATTCATTTTTGTTCAAATTTCTTTGATATTCGGTTGCAGTCAGTCATGATTTCCCAGTGATTTCAGCACATAGGTCACAGGGATCACGGTTTTTAATTAAGCTCCATTCAAGCCTTGTTGGGTGTCACGCCGGGGTGGGGACGGACCGATTTTCTTTCATACGTCCCTATGCGCCACGATTTTCTAGGTCTGGGTTATGGGGAGTTAATGTTGGGGGGTGGTAGGGGAGGGCTCGGGGATTCTTTGTGGAGGGTGGGGGGTGTCAATCACTGTATATTTGTTATAGTTAAAACCCCTGCTATGTACAACAGTGAATTTTCTTTGATTGGTTTTTTCAAATATGTTTCAAATGTGGATGACTACATCATGACTTTACCCATATTCAGAAGTAGTAACATGCCTTACTCTTTACTCGAGTACGCCTTTGGAGAAGTCATTTATGACATTCTCTTGCTACAGTGCTACACTTTTCAATGAACGAAACGGTTAGTATTTGCTCTTTCAACTGTCGAGGGCTTGGCGATAAGCGTAAACGGGCAGATGTGTTGAACTTTCTAAATACGAAAAAGTTCTCGATAGTCTGTCTTCAGGATGTACATTGGACTTGCGAAATGGAGAATCAGATTAAACTTGATTGGGGCTATGACTGCTTTTTCAGTCACGGCACCAGCAATTCTAGAGGTACTGCAATTCTTCTCAATGATAACTTTATATTCAAGGCTCACGGTTACAAAAGTGATCCAGGCGGAAATTGGGTCATACTTGACATAACATTTTCAGATCTCAGGGTTTCTTTAGCCAACATTTATGGTCCAAATCAAGACGACCCAAGTTTCTACAAAAATATCATGGATGAAATTGAGAGCTACAATAACGCACACAGCATTATCTGCGGTGACTTCAACTTAGTCCAGCAACCAAATATGGATACGATGAACTACAATAGTGTAGGCAATCCCAAGGCAAGGAAAGAAGTTCTTAATATGATGAACATTCACGATTTAATTGATCCATGGAGGGAGAATAACCCTACAGCCCGGAGATACACATGGCGTCAACCCACCCCCTTTAAACAAGGGCGACTGGACTTCTTTCTCCTTTCACACGAGATGTTCTCAATGGTAGACAATACTGATATCTTGCCTGGCTATAGGTCTGACCACTCGATTCCAACAGTTACTTTCGCTAAGCAAACGCCTCATAGAGGTAGAGGTTATTGGAAGTTCAACAATTCTTTACTTAAGGACTCAAAGTACATCCAGGTAGTGAAAGATGCTATTGGCGAAATTGTCAAACAGTATGCTGCGAGCCCATACTTAAGAGAAAACATGAAAAATATCCCGGGCAAAGAGGTGCAATTCAACATCAACGATCAACTTCTACTTGATATGATCTTGGTTGACATTAGAGGCAAGACTATTCCGTATGGTGCAAGTATGAAAAGGAAAAGAGAGAAGGAGATCAAATCACTTGAAGCTGAGATTAGCCGAATTGATCACACGCTTGATCTAAATCCTACGCATACGACGGCAGACACGCTTATGGAAGATCTCAAATCGGCCAACAAAAAGTTACAAGAGTTAAGAGATGTCCACATGGAAGGGGTTAAAATCCGCGCCAGAGTGCAGAATCTTGAATTTGGCGAAAAACCGTCCAAATACTTTCTTAATCTTGAAAAGAAAAACTATGTCAACAAGTCGATCAATTTTCTTGAAAAACAAAATGGTATTAAAACTAACAGCCAGAAAGAAATACTGGATGAAGCCAAGATGTTCTACGAGAACTTATACAGTGATAAGGAAAAGCAAATCGACACGTCGTTGCTCGATACGATTCCAAACATACCAACATTGTCGGAAGACGAATCCAGCCAAATTGATGGTGTCCTTGAATATGATGAAGTTCTCAATGCGCTTAAGTCGATGCATAATAACAAAACACCAGGTCCGGATGGTTTCACGGTTGAATTCTTCAAGTTTTTCTGGAAAGATCTTTCGTCATTCATCATTCGTGCGCTGAACAGTGCATTTGATAGGGGATCTTTTTCACATTTTCAAAACTTAGGTGTTATTACGCTTCTTCCGAAAGGTAATAAGCCGCGTCAACACCTAAAAAATTGGAGACCAATCTCTTTACTTAACTCAATTTACAAACTCGCTTCAATGTGCATTGCTAACAGAGTTAAGGGTGTTCTCCCAAAGCTTATTGAGGACGATCAAAATGGTTTTATGGCTGGTCGTTTTATCGGTGAAAACATTAGAATTGTTTATGATATCATTTTTCACGCTGAAGAGAAATCAATACCTGGGATGCTGCTTCTTATCGACTTTGAAAAGGCTTTCGATACTGTCTCTCATAGTTTCATTTTCAAAATTCTTAAGCGTCATGGCTTTGGTACTACAATTCAGAAATGGATTAGACTTTTCTATAACAATGCTGAATCTAGCCTACTTATTAACGGCAATATGTCGGATAGATTCTTTGTCAACCGGGGTTGCCGTCAAGGCGATCCCCTCTCGCCTTACCTTTTTCTACTGTGTGCTGAAGTACTTGCGACGATGGCAAGAAACAACCATGATATGAAGGGCATTGTTATTGATAACAAGGAGTTTAAAATCACACAATACGCCGATGATACCACATTTATTCTTGACGGTAGTGAGAGGTCGCTTGTAGAAACCTTAAATGTTCTTGATCAATTTGCGGTTATGTCTGGGTTACGTATAAATAGCAATAAAACAAATGTTGTTTGGATAGGCTCTAAGCGGAAGGAGCTGCCTTTAAGTACCTGTAGTCATCTCAACTGGGTTAGGAATAGATTCTCCATGCTCGGTGTTGATTTCAGTCTTGATCTGCATGAGATGCCAGCATTAAACTACTCTAGTATTGTTGAAGATATTCGCAAATCGATGAAACAATGGTCGAAGAGATACTTGACAGTTCTGGGTAGAATAGCAGTGGTTAAGTCCCTCTTTATCTCGAGATTCAGTCATCTGGTTCTGGCCATTCCCAATCCTGATTGCAACTTGATACATGAGCTTAACAATATGTTTTTTAATTTTATTTGGAAAGGCAAGACGGATAGGATTGGCAGGGACCAGATGGGTGGCGATTTTGACGAAGGGGGTACAAAAATTATCCAAGTTGGTATATTTTTCAACGCTCTGAAAATATCATGGATTAGACGTCTTCTAAGGGCGGGTAGTTCCAATAAAGCTGTTATCATGTTTCTGTATTTCTCACAGCTGAAGGACATGGATAACTTTATCTGTGGCACCTGTAGGTGGACCAATTCTATTAATAAGATGGGCAATATTTTCTGGAAGGAAGTTCTTCTTGCCTGGAATTCGTTTCAGCAACACATAAAGCTAAACGATTGCAGCGAAGTTCAACGGTCATGTATCTGGAACAATCCCCAGATTAATATTGGTGGAAATATTGTTTTCTATTCCAGTTGGGTTCAAAATGGCATTCTCTATATTAATGATCTCATGGACCCAGAGGGAGGATTTTACTCTTTGGAAGCACTCAGGAGAAAATATGTTAATCTTAGAACTAACTTTCTTGAGTACCATGGGCTAATACGTACTATTACTGAGAGTTTTAGAAAAGTGTCATTGTTTACTAATGCTAAGCCGGTTGCAAAACCATTTATTCCTATAAACATTGATATTCTATTGAAAGACAAAAAGGGCTGTAGGCGTATCTACAAAATTCTGTTACCCAATTTCAAAAATAAAGCCAAGCTAAAATGGTCGCAACAACTTCAGTACATTGACGATAACAAATGGAAAACTATCTGCAGCGCGCCATTTGAATGTACTGGGGATATCAAGCTAAGATGGTTTCAGTTTCGAATAACCCAGCGTATCCTGAGCACAAACTACTTCCTTAAGATGATAAAGGTTTCCAGCGAAGATCGATGTTCTATTTGCTATCAGGTCCAGGAAACAATTTATCATATACCGTAAATTATCAGCATTAGGCACTCTTTCAAAACCTTGAAAACCCTGGAAAATACAAATGATCACAGCGCCATCTTGTGATAATACATGTATGTCGAGTGTTTCGAGATCAAATCAAATCGGCAAAGTGCAAAAATGTCCTAAGTCGCTAAAGTATTATTTTATTGTCAAGAGCCAATCCATTATCAGTATAGTATGTTAATTTTAATGTGATCAAGACAACGCTGGTTTATTAAATGTGAGGCATTTTATTACTTAATAAGAATAATAGATCTGTTTAAAAGCGAGAACATTTTAACAAAGGCGGGTAATTTACTCATTGAAACGTGGTCAAATCATTATTTGTTTGTAAGGGTTTTATTTATTTATTTATTTATTTATTTATTTATTTTCGTTTTTATTTTCAAAAATGAATAGGTCTATCAGTTTTAACTTTGGAAAGGGGTATTTACATATAAAACTAATTCTGTGTTAAAACCAGCCACCAATGACAACCATTATAGTCAATCAGTCAACTGTGCATATCAGTATAGAGACTGCCTGCGTTTCATACAAGCCATGGTGCGGGTACTAGTAAACTCTATTTTCGGGACATGAACTCTGACCATCTTTTTAGTTAAGATATAGTCAATGACCAAGCATGGTTGGAAGTTGAGCATAACTTGCAATTGAATAAGGAATGTGTTGGTACAAATCCCGTAAACACTATTGATCTTTTCAATGGAATTCCTTCTGCTGCAGAACACTCAATTCAAGCGACATAATAAATTAGTGTTACTTCAAATTGACCGGGCAAATAGCTATTCGATATTGCTATTGATACCTAGTAACAGTTTTTGGAATACTAAGTGCAATAGCTGCTACAAGAGATTTGGGAAGCTGCGCAACAATAAAGTTCTGTACAATTTTATATGGGAGCCATTCTGCTAAGCGCTTCATTTAAATGCATGGCTGCACTGATCCATTTCAAGGACATTATAATATGCAGATAATCTTATCGTTTTTGATATTATACTAAGCAGTACGGCGCGGCTACATACAACTTTCGAATGGTTTCGAGTCAGAAGTCAAGGCATGAAAATACCGTCTTATATATTTTGTTCGCCCCGCCCCGCCAGTAAAGTGAGATTTCAAAACAAAACAAATAGAAATCGGGTCATTTACAACTCGCGATTGTGAAGGATTGCCTCCATCAATTTTGATCATCTTAGGCTCATTTTGAAGGGGAAGTCTTATTTATGTAAGATGTCATTTCCGATGTAATAAAAAACACGATTTTTGTTACTATTTTTGAGGCGATAAAGATGCATTTTCAATGCGATCGTAAACATCGTATTTTTGATGATTTTCAGACGTCATAGCAAAAACTTTATGCACAAGAAATGTTCCTAACGTATAAAACTTGATCAAAAATATGTTTATTTGTAATACATTTTTGGACAGGTAAAAATATACGCCATTTTCCAACACACAGAGAATAAATCGTTTTTTCTAACAAAAGGTATTCAGCCGGATTCGAACCGAAGAGGGGAGAATCTATTAGATTACTAGTCCATTCGTAACCGCTCGGCCATAACTACTTACTGACGTGTCTATGTGTTCTCTATAATGAACTAGTGGTGAACTATTGAGTATTCGACGAAATTTTAGCCAAATTGAACCCAGTTTCTAAATTGTATTTTAAATGTGAAAACGGTGTCGCTGTAAGCTAGGTTTGGATTCAATGTAAAGAGCAATAAATTGATGATCGTGAAAGGTTATCATTAATTTAAAGCTTTTAATAAGACAGGGGTCAGGGCCACGGGAAATATACCTTATTTTTTTCAGTAATGACAAAAAAATCTTCTTCAGAAAAAGGCATTTTTAAGCAGAAACGTCCCTGCAAACATGACTTTAGCATGTCAAAATAAAAATAAAAATCCCCTAGTCACATGGCGTTGAATCACATTTAAATGCCTTAATGTTGTCATTGTATAAGGCTGACATTTTGGCATATTGAATTGCACGAGATCGACATCCTCTTTTCAAGGGAAAACAAAATCTCTTCGTATACAATAGACTCACTCAATGTTGGCATCTGACTGAAAACAGCCTTGATGATTCACGCAACGCATAGCATTTCGGAATGTAACCATTCTTAAACATGGAACCACAATAGAAACTGCAATCATTTGCGTTCAGGTATTACAGCTCTAGCGCACGTAATACTTATTTAAGCAATTAGAGATTTAACAGCACCTGCAAGAAGCTTATAACCTAATCAATAAGTCCCAATGTTTCAAAAGCTAATCGCTTCAATATATTAATTTTAAAAGTATGGGGATCAGCAACGGGCAAAAATCTTCATACTAAAATACATCTTTGATCAACGACTTCGACTAAAACGTTAATCCGGCGTAGCATAGTGGTCACGATGTAGGGCTCCCACGCATGAATACCAGGTTCGAATCCTCAACAAACCATAAACTGTTTTTTATAAAGAAATAATGCTCATAGCCAGATGCGGAGGCTGGCGATATATTATATTAAACCAAAAGAAACACTGTTTATTTTTATTTTGTAGTATTATGGGATGAACGTTTAGGCTGCTGTCGGTTTGGGCCTAACTATCATAACCAAACAGACCCATAAATATTAGTCCAACTCTATGTGTGTTATAGTAATTTTACGTTATTCATAGGATAAATAATCAACTAAATATGCACATAATTATCATATCTGAAACTCTTAAACACAATCAATCAATCAATCAATCAATCAATCAGGCATGAGAATAGAGTTATTACAAAAATAGCAGGAAATTGGGGAAAATTCCTGACAGAGCGCGTGAAATTTTGTTTAAAAAAAGGCCCGAAACAGGCTGAAATTACAAGAAACTGCGTAAAATTTGACTACAAAAAAGCAGGAATTCCTGCTTTTTCATGAAAATGCTCATACATATATAACTAACCCAACTTCTTAAAAAAATTATGGCAATGATGACTAGCTCCTCATATAAAAGGACGGAATCTAGAACAAATTAAAGATAAATTTACAGAAAAAATGATTTAAAAATCAATTTGACTTGGATGGGTCTCGAACTCACGCCTTGGCTTTAACCATACGTCTGTATTTCAAGTCTGGTGCTCTACCAATTGAGCTAATCTGTACGACACAACAGACAGGGTTTTAGTATGCAATAAGTTCTACAGTGGATTGGCTCTTGACAATAAAATAATACTTTAGCGACTTAGGACGTTTTTGCACTTTGTCGATTTGATTTGATCTCGAAACACTCGACATACATGTATTATCACAAGATGGCGCTGTGATCATTTGTATTTTCCAGGGTTTTCAAGGTTTTGAAAGAGTGCCTAATGCTGATAATTTACGGTATTCTGTATGTGCCCTATTACTAATACCATTTGGAGAAAACTCGAGGAATGGATACTATGCAAATGTAAAATTAAGGTTTCGCTGTGCGATAATGACATTCTCTTTGGCAAATTTCCCATAAGGAAACATACTGGTCTCAATAACATCTTGTTGATTGCGAAATTTGCTGTATACAGAAATAGATGCAATGGTTCAAAACCGTCATTTCAAAATATCCAACATGATATCATTAGGGGACCATAACACTGAAAAACACATGTGGAAAAAATCTCTTAAGAATACTCTCTACCAAAAAAAATGGGACGTTTTCCACATGCTTTTTGTATAATTGAATTATATTATATTTTGTAATTTAGTGTATGTTTTAGTACGTCATTCTGTATTTATGCATAATAACCATATTCATGCAATATATAGAGTTCTTATTGATGCTACTCTAACAGTTATCCACATACATTGTGTATTTTAATTGATGTGTAATCATATATTTATTGTATATTTGATTTGTCATAGCAGATGAAAAAAATAAAAAGAGAAAAAAAAAAAAAATAATAATAATAAAAGACTCAACACTCATACAAGATTGATCAAAAGAAGAACATTTGCATTGATATTGTTTGATATTCTTCATTTAATAATCATCCGAACAGAATTTTAGCCAAAGAAACAACTTTTGGAGCATTTTCATATAGTTCACTTAGGGCGTGTTCACACTATAGCTTTTTCCTCAACCCGGGTCGGACCCGGGTCGAACCCGGGTTGATCGATATTTCATTTTCTGTTCACACTAGCGCTATGTATGTGTTGAAATTGAAACCCATTGCCTCCATCTGGCGTGATATATTGGCGTAAATATCCTTATTGTGGATCATTGAGTTCAAACTACTTTGCACGGTCTCATCCGCCCAGAGTTCCATCATGGCTTCCGTTTCAATTTGATTCCATTTATTTGCCATTTTGACAAATTTGATAAAAAATTCAACCAGAACCAGAAGCAGACGAGAGCGTGCGAAGCAAAGCTGAAAACTGACGTAAACAACTACGGTCAGAGGTTAGCTACTTCCGGCAACCCGGGTCGAACAGCGATTTCTGTTCACACTACAGTCGACCCAACCCGGGTTCTACCCTTCACTTTCGCAGGGTTGTAATTTTCGACCCGGGTCGGTTTTTTTTAGCCTATTTTTCTGTTCACACTAGACTTCAACCCGGGTTCGACCCGGGTCCGACCCGGGTCGTGGTGAAAACTAGCTATAGTGTGAACACGCCCTTAGAGGAGTGCCATCCCACCAAATTCGTTAAGCCTTCCGTTGGCTGTTCCATTATTTATTTAGTGGTGTAGACTCATGTAGCAACTAATCAGGCAACTCTTATGGTCACAAGTCACTAATAGGTATATCAAACAAGGTGGGATCGTTTCAAAAAATCCTTAAAATCGTGATACGTGTCTCTATTTTAAAGAGAAGTTGTCAAAAAAACATAACATTTTTGGTATCATATTAAAGACAATTTATCCAGCTAAAAAAAAGAATTAAAGCCACATGTTTAGCAACAGTGAAGTTATCAATCTAAACGTCGAGTGAGTCAAGGGTGGGAGCGGTGGATGAGGAGGCGGTGGATGAGGCGCCCATAGGTTTGTACACAAAATAGCGGAAAACTAGAACTTTTGAAATTGATGCCATTTTAAAAGTATACATAGGAAAGTTTTCAAACTTCTCATATGTGTTAATAACATGTGCCTGCTACTATGAATACTAATATTGAATTGTTATCTAGACATTCTCTACTAGAATATGATGTTCAATTCAGGGAGTGTTTTAATGTAAAAAATACACAGTTTTATTCATTTTATTGATTAAACAATGGCCAAATCGCAGTCTCTCTATTTCATTTGTGTGACTCTTCAGTCCTTTTCTACCCTGGGTAGTAAAACATTTAACTAAAAAAGCCAGAAGTGTTTCTTCACAGAATTGTTCATAGATTCATGAAAAATTTGCTATTTAGACCTATTTTGGACCACCCTGTATTCAAAATAAAAGGAACTTTAACGATATCCATGTAGTTCATTTTGATAACCATTTTCTTTTAAATTAAATGGTCCATGCTAACTAAATTTCATAGAATATTATATACAAACATTTATTTTATGCATTATTTCATCATAATTTTAGACACCCTGTACTTTTCCTGTGTACATTTTGGGCAAATGATTCTTAGCAAATTTGGTAGCACCTTCTGCAGTTGTTCTGATTTTGGTGACTATTTTCAGCTAAACCCTAATTGTACAAACTATCAAACTATTTTGTGAGGAGCAAAAACGATAAAAAAAATTATGTTCCACCCTGTAAAAATTGTACACACCCTGTATAATTTGATTCTTTTTGGCAAAAATAAAAAACCTTGAATCTTAAGCTTTCTAACAATATATAGTTTGTGGGTCATTAAGTATGTAAACTTAAGTTTTGTCCCGTTTAATCAGAATTGGTGCATTTCTCAACATTATTAGAAGTGAAACTTTTTTTTGGACCAGTTTGTGACTTCTGACCTTATGGGGAGATGGTTTTAGACCTCGATCGATATTGATTCATCCCAGTGTAGTGGTGGTTAGGTTACATTTTTGAATTACAGGACGATGCTACAGCATTCACTCCCATCAAAATTGATTCTAGAACAGTTTTGTACCCGTATGGACAAATAGTGGGCGTGGTAGTATTGAACGATAAATATTTCGTTCCATATATTTACAGGACTTTCATTTTACGGACGATCTCATTAGTCTATGTCATTTTAATGTTTGAACCGTCGCACAGTGGGCCAGAATCGCCTTAAAGTGTGCCAAAATTCGAAACAGAACACAATCGTCATAAAAAAATCAGATTGCCAAAATAGGGGTTTCTGAACCTGCAGAATTCAATGAAAACATTTTGAAAATGCTGAATTTAGATTGGTAGATAGAATATTCATTGGTAATATAAATATATGTCTATATTGAAAGGCCAAATTGCTTGTAAAGGGTTTCATGATGCTCACATTTCAATGACGACACTTTTAAAAGCGTATGACGCCGTCCAATTGTTAAAAGTAAAAATCTTGATTTTCTAGGATTTAATTACTGCGTGAATACTTGAGCGGCAGTGTACGTATAAGCGTACTGGTTTTGCAATGCGATTTAAGGAAGGGTGAAGTAAGTACTTTGAATTCGAAGATGACTGCGCTGGTGATCTATCGATGAATTATTCTTAGTACGGTATTGGCTAAAGGAACGTGTGTGCTAGTTCGAGGTGGTACGAACATGACAAGGAAGCAAAAAGGTTACAACATTTAAGAATAAACATACCCTTCGGCAAACTGATGTTATACGGGAGATATTTCTGGTGAATAGTGCGTCTAACATTTGAGACCTGTTACCACAAAATGAACGTTAAGGGGGGACTTAAGGGACTTAAAAAAGGTATACTTTTATATACATTTGAGTCATGGTTCAATAATTACAGCAGTAACAAAATTCAACAAAAAACGTCCTTAAGTCCCCCCTTAAAGTCGCCAGTATGCATTGGGAGATAATGGTCCAATAAACATCCCAAAAATTAATAGGAAACAAAGGAATTTTACAACTTCAATTTGAATTTTGACGGGGAAAACATTGAGCAATTAAGCTTGTTTTCTGGAAAACCTGAAAACCTGAAAATAACATTTTCCGACTTAACTCTCATTTTGTGGTGACAGGTCTCATTTTAATACCAGGAAAAGGATACGTGAAAGTGATTTATAAAAATAAGCCGGGTTGGCGGTACCACCACCTTAACCGGGGGTAGGGTAAGCCGTTAAAATCCGATAGTAGGAGGGGGTGGTAGCCACCTTACAAATTTGTTTAAATCGCCATTTTGAAAAATATCTTAAGTGTATGGTCCTGAATATTAGAATTTATGTTAGAAACACCATTTCCCTCACTAATAAGCAAAAAAACCGTGTGAAATTCTGATATTTGGAACTGTTTTGGCGAAAATTTCAATTTCGGCCTATATTTCACTGACAGAGAATACGGCCGGATTTTGAGGTCGGCCATGTTTAGTGACGTCATTGTGACGTCATGCGTCGGTTATTTGTACTTGTTTTGGTATATATGGAAAGAGGAGAGTCCTATAACTATACAATGATACCCAAATAAGCATACTCTGCATCTCGGTTTGGATTTTTTAGGATCACCACCACCCCAAAGGTAGCAGTGTTACAAAAACGTCTCAGGAGGAGAAGGGTTAAGTGTTAACTACGGAAACAAAAATAGCATACTGGACTGCCATTCTCATTATGATTAAAAGTTCATCTTCGGTCTTATGTCTTGTAAATTACTTGTATTCTTATCTGTTTACTTTTTGAATAAATCGTAACTTTTGTGCGAGATTATTCTACTCCCAGTTTGCATGTGTCTTTTTATATCGGGTTGTCTAAGTCACCGCTGGTGGGGTACATGGACAATGTCTCTGACGATGGTTCATGGAGCGGGCCATCTCTATTATCTTATATAAATATAACATTCTTTGTGTTTTTCAATCTGACGATTCTCGCGCATTTCATAGCCCTGTGAAAATATCACACATAGCCTTGTGAAAATTTCACACAAGCAGTGTATGAAACTTTTAAACCTTTTTATATATATTTTACAATTTTTGGACCCTATTCTATTCCCCAACCCCGAGGGACGAGGCTGCTAAGACTATACGCAGTGTTGTCATGCTATCTTTATAACTAACACATATCAGTGTGACTTAACAAATGAGATTTAATCATTATTCAATACTGTTTGGATCATATGGTATTACATTGCCAAATTCACTCCACTTTATACTGAAGCGCTAGTGGAAATGTATTCTCTCGTCCCTCCTGCCATCAAATGGCCAATCAATCTTGGGGTCTCTTGTTTTGTTGCCGGAGACACGACGTGTTCGTTACGTTTGCCAACATTTTCCCCATAGATTCTATTTTACCTTTAAAACCATTACCGTTAACATTTTGAATAAATACGACTCTATCTCTTGCCATTACGGTATTCAATTGAATTTGCTCTTCGAGGATATTTCCGTTTAATAAATGAAACAAGTTGGAACCTCGGAATTTAATTCAATCCGTTCAGGGGAAAAGTTGGTAGATATATTTTCGGTAGGTAGATTGCCGCTACATGTACGTGTGGACTGACCGTGTAAACAAACAAACTAATGGGGCCCTCACATGTATCCGTGTGAGCTGGGCGGCCCCTTACCGTCTTATAGAAAAACAACAGAGTCCAACACGGTGAACAATCAGCAAAAAAATGTCAACGGCCGCATTGATTTTTTTTTGTCACCGGGTTCATACTGTTCTATACCGGATCCTTATCGGCCTGGAACCGGGCTCATACCACCTCCTCACCAGGTCCTCACCGGCCGAAACGCTTGGGTACCGACCGAACCGCCTTGATAACGTCATCAAACTGCCCTGTATAAGCTGAGCGCTCAAGCTCGCCGCTTCGCTCACATTCCGGGAATCTCTGTAAAATACATTTGTACTCACATGTATCCGTGTGAGCTGGCCGGCCCATTACCGTGTGACAAATTGGTGCAGACGGTGGCACACAGTGATGTCACACGATGGGCCGTTTCCCGTCCGTTGAACACGTTGCCGGGGACATTGCCGGCCATCCGCGCCCGGCAGGAAGTTTGACCATTCTCAAAACTCTTGCCGGGTGAGTAAAAGCGGCGGCAAACGGTGAGAGCCCGGTTTGAGGACGGTATACAGACGGCGCACCCGTTTCGCCAAAAAATGTCAACGGGCGCAATCATCTTTTGTTGTGGCCACCGGGTCCATAACGTTATATACAGGGTCTATACCGGGTCCTCACCGGTCGGGTACCGGGCTCACCGTCCTCATACATTTCTAGCTTACCGTTCTTACCGGGTGCATAACACCTCCTCACCGGGTCCTCGGTCCATACCGTTCTACACCGGGTCTGTCCCGGGTATCACCGGCCTCATACAGTTCTAGCTTACCGTTCTCACCGTGTCTTACATCATCAAACCGCCCTTTTCAAGCTGAGCGCTCAAGCTCGCCGCTTCATTGTCATTTGCATTCCGAAATTCGTACGACCAACATCTATAATACTCTCTAAATGTAAAAGAGCTAAACCTCACTCTTTCGAGAGCTTTAGGAGGGACAGCTCTTCTAAGAAGTGAAGTTCACTCTTTTCAGAGTGATTTGTCAATCTTTTAAAAGTGATTTTCAATCTTTTCAGAGCGATTTCAACTCTTTTTAGAGTGAAAATCGCTCTTTTAAGAGTGAACTTCACTCCAAAAAAAGAGCTGTCCCTCCTAGAGCTCTCGAAAGAGTGAGTTTTAGCTCTTTTACATTTAGAGAGTTGCAACATGCCTGCTGAGAGTCCGTTCCGCAAACGGTTACCAAGCTGCATGCGGCCATTCGCAGTCCGTCGCTAAGATGGTCGACGTCCACCACCGTCCATCACCGCCCTGCGAATGGGCGCGAAACGGGTGCGAAACGGGTGCGAAACGGGTGCGAAACGGGTGCGGAACGGGTGCGAAACGGGTGCGGAACGGGTGCGAAACGGGTGCGAACGGGTGCGCCGTCCTTATACCGTCTTCATACCGGGCTCTCATCGTTCGCCGCCGCTTTTACTCACCCGCCAGGAGTTTTGAGCATGTTCAAAACTCCGGTGGCCGGCAAAGTCCCCTGAACGTGTTCAACGGACGGGAAACGGCCCACCGTGTGTGCCGCCGTCCGCACCCATTTTGCACACGGTAAGGGGCCGCTCAGCTCACACGGATACATGTGAGGGCCCCATAAGAAAGACGTACTACTTTTAAATTAATAAGAATAATCTGCAATGGCTCTTAAAGTATGGACCAAAAGAAATAATACTATACGAACCCCTCTCTTATAGGGACGGCTCGGTGGGTAATGCAAATATCCAGTCTCCCTTTTCCCGCTAAATCATTGCTCGTTTTTATCGCGATTTGTGTAGATATTTTTATTTATTGCTGAGGCCAACATTACACGAGACTTTGTTATTGATTTTCTAAGTAAGATTGCTACAACCTTCGAAATTTCTGAGACAAGGGGCATTTAAACTTTTTTGCGACTTATATTGCGCTCTTGTTTCATTTGATATTGGATTTATCTCACTGTTATCACGTGTGCCAGTGTCGCCCGATACTGGAACATAAAAATACCGGAACACAATTTAGTGTTCCAGTATCGACCGATACTGGTACGATTGGTCCTTTTTGCCGCGTGTTATAAACTTAAGTAATATTCCGGCCCTTTTGACATTGGGACTATATGACCGTGCCTCATTCAACGGTGTGGCGATGAGTATGAGCGTATTACTCCATGAAGTGAATCGTTTCTGAATTCGATACAATTTCGTAAGTGGCCAAGACTTGTCGAATGATGTCGACAGTTTCGAGATACCCCGCGCCCACCACCACCACCACCACCACCACCACCCCCACCTCACCCCCCCCCCCCCCAACATCGTTAAAAGTGTATGCACAATGTCCCATACAGTTTTATGACACATTTTTTTCTGAAGACCCATGCAGGCAAGAGGGGAACTTACGATATTCCCCCCTGTCAGGCCCCTGCTACTGAGATTCTCGGCGGCTGTGACTCCGATACAACGTGCAAATCTGATAGAAACAATTCTTAACACAGGCAGGACCAGCTAAATGCGGAGAACAGCATAGAGGAAGCCATTGACTTTCGGCAGCTCGTGCTAGCTCGTGCATTGTCCTGGTTCCCAATTTGAATACGATTTTTACATTTAAAATAAACAATCGGGTTCCAATCCGTCGGCAATAAGTATGTTGAAAACACCATGTATACCGCCCTCATAAAACCCTAGGACAATCCAGTTAAGGTTCGTCCGGCAAAAACCCAGACAATCCAAGTGGGGCTACACAGAGCTTGGACACAGTTTCGTCCGGGCTTAGCCTCACAACAAGCTCTTGCATTGTAGTTTTCAATTCGCAAGCCAACGCATCACCAAACCTATCATTATGACTTTATATCCAATTAAATAGCTATGACAGTACATGCAGTAGTAAAATGCAACAAGCACCTACACACATATGATGAATGAATACACGTTGAACAACTAGCGTAAACAATAACAATATAGCGTAAATAAAGACTTTCATAAGTCTATAAAGGTTAGCAGACGACAGCTCTATTTCGATAGCTTCATATCTCTGTTTCATATACTGATAGTTTTGATTTTATGCATTGAATTATGTGTGTTAACGTGCAGCACCTGTTGCGAATGAGGTGGTTTTGGGGCTTGTCGCGCTGGGTAAAAATGAGCGGTTTTTGGCGAGTTTTTGAAGTCTTGTCTAGCAAATGTGGAACGGTAACAGTGTACACTTTGACTGAGACACGAGCCACTACACTTCCCCGACGGCTTCAGGAAGCACAATTTTGCGAGAAGACACAGACTCAGGATAAAAACTGTCTTCAATAGACTAATGGTCTTACGTGACGTGTTATATTACGTGTCTTCGGTACAGTCGTATCTTGGTTTGTGCTATTTTGTTATTGCTAACCGTTATTGCCTTGCAAGACATGACTTCAAAAAGTCTGAAAAACACCACTGACCTCGAGAATAGAAGCCCAAAGTTATATGCTTTGTAAAGTTCAAATTCTCCTTTGTAAATTCAACTTGTGCCCGGGCTTGTGCCTTCTTCAATTTTCAATTGAGCTAAACACACCTGCACCCAGGATAAACATTTCTTTTAATTTTGAGTATTTAGACCAAGGCAAAACGTGGCATAATAACATCATCAAATCATCAAATTGTTTATCATCACTGCACCGCATTGCAGCCTCAGCGTTTATTCCATAACACTACAAAATATATAATTGATAGGGGTGTATGTTACAAAAAGAACAGCCATATATAATGATATATGGTTGGATGAGGAATTGAACCCGGGATTCCTGCGTGGAAGCGCTAGAGCGTGGCCACTATGCTACAATAGACTAACTATTTTGGCAAAGTCGTTGATAAAGATATATTTAGTATGGAGTTGTTGAAGCATCATATTTCGTACGCGTTGCAGATCCGCACACTTCTTTCAAAATTAAAGCGATTAGCATTTTTAACAATGGAAATTGTTCATTGAGACTCCGTGTACAATTACGTTACCCCGTTTTCGCGCCGATTTCATTAGACTGATGCAAAGTCTTTTGCAACTCTATTGTACCGAACTATAAAAAGAGTAAGACTGGTTACCTCTTGAGGATTACGCACAGAAATAGTCATATACATATTCACACTAAGTTTCAAGCGGCCAATGCAACGTAGTCTAAATTTAACCGGAACTACCGCACATTGATTGAGGGCGTATCAGCCCATATTGGTCCTGTTTTATCAATCGAGTCGCCCCTCCTTAGTTATTCCTCCATGCCCCTGTTCCATAGGATTTAACTATCGATTTTTTGCTTAAATATCTTTGGTGGCAATATCGAATTCCGATACCTGGCCATTATTATGATTACATTGCGTAGTTTGAGATATCGGCATGAATGTAACGCATGAATTACATGTACAAGGTGTCCCTAAAAAAGGGTGCACGTGTTTATCCAACTTGTTGACCATGAAGTTAAAACATTTGGTGTAAGATGTTTACACATACTAAAAGACAAAACACCTGGCTTTCAGATGCTGCTTATTTCATCTGATTCGGATTTGTCAATCTTGAGATATTGACAATTAACTAGAGCTACCCAAAATCGACTTTGTGCCACTTTATACAATGTTACAGTTTCAAAGGTTTACTCCTTAGATATAAGATTCCACTTGTACGATTGCCCTTCACTAGTGTTATGCAAAATAAAATGTTTGTATTGAGATTGAATAGGTTTAAAAAATAGAATGAATGCCTGTATCCAAGCAGAAATGAATATAACGATGTTTGTTACATGATTGTGAAGAAATGTCACATGTAATGGTCATTTGAAGCAGAATCCACCAAATGCGTAGTTGCAGCTGATGAACACACATTTCTATTATACCTAAAATGCCACTTTTTGCTTCCTGCTTGTAAATCCAATTGGGCAGATGAACACATGATAGCTAAATAGACATTGTCGTGCTATTCTTTTTCTTGATAATGAATTGTCCTCAAAATTGCAGGATAACAACGTAAATGATTGGGCTTAAAATATTTATACTTTTCCTATTTTGGTTGGTGTACGTTACATCAAAGTGCATTCATTCCATGGTGTCACTTTTGAAACTGGACCCACGATCATTGAAATGACAATAACTCCGCTCCGCAACATCGTATCTCAACGATCTAGGTGTCAAAATACGCAGAACAAAATTACACACTTGGTTATTTGCTTCGATTAATGCATACCTTTTCGAGCCGTTATATATTGGATCATTTCTAAGTGTTTCGATACTTTTTGTGAGCAGTTTAGTAATTCCGCCCTCAGTGGGCTTTGTCAGTCTGTTTAAATACATGTGAATGGACCAGCATATATTATTAGATTTATTTATATGATATCCTTTTTTCATTTAGTCTGGCACTCTGCAAGGCTACAACAACGCAATTAGTCTCTCATTAACAAAGTGTTTATGTTTGAATTAATGTTTTACCAACATATGATTTCATAATAATCGTTCAGACAATTATGAAATTCTGCGGACTGTTGTAAAAACTATATCATGGAGAGTGGCGTAAATGAAGCATGTTAACTTTTTTTCTTCTAATATACTACGTAATATTACCCGTTTACCAATGCTAGATTTAAGAAGTCGTCTATCTTCTAGATATATCGGCTGATATATCTATGTTGTTGAAAATCCATACATTTACTTACGTTTAGACGGTTCCATTTAACATAAAACGAATAAACACTGCCATCTCTTAGCATGCAAATTTTAAAAATTCGTGGTGATTTAAAGTTAACAAACAAATCATAGTTATACAATGCACTTGCGCAAATTTGAGCACCAATAACCGTGACGATACTGGGGCTTTAAAATGTTGAGAGATGGCAGTGTTTATTCGTTTGTATGATAAGTATAATGTTTTGTTCAATATAATTACGCGATTAAAGGCACACATGTGTAGGATTTTATGGTTTTATAATTGGCTAAGTTGGCTAACATAAATATTTGAGGACAAAATAAGGTCAAAACTTGTAAACACAGACTTGCTCCTGCATGCACGCTGACTATGCAGACAACCTTGTAGTTTGTGAGTATGGTTAATAATATGTCAACACTCATCAATGCACTAGTCTCTGACACTTGCAGCAACTTGCTTTTTGGCCTTGCCTATTATGTGGCTCTGTAAGGCTCGATAATTACTTTTCTAACATATAATTTGCAAAGTTGTGCATGTTGGACACCTCCTTTAATATCGTTAACGGCATGCCCGAAAAAGCCATAATATAACGGAAATAGACCTATTAGATTGTTTGTTCTTATACGTGCAAACTAACTAAGATGCTATATAATGATGCATAGGTTCTTTATCTAAGGAGCTGCATAAGAGCTGTCTATGATGAAAAATGTTATTGCTTGAAGTCACTTAGTGACCTAATAAAAGCATAATTAAACCGATTCATTCAGCTGTCTAACTGTCATTCTTTTAGCATTAATGGTATTGGAATATCGCTGGATTTCATTACTCTTTATTTTCAAATTTATTTGATGATAACATCCACTGCATAAATGTTTCACTGCATTTCATTTATTTTAAATTTCCAATTTATCCCGCGACTTAATGCATTACTTGAACGATAATGTCTCTTCTACTGTTAA
This sequence comes from Ophiura sarsii, assembly GCA_035610835.1. Classification (NCBI taxonomy): domain Eukaryota; kingdom Metazoa; phylum Echinodermata; class Ophiuroidea; order Amphilepidida; family Ophiuridae; genus Ophiura; species Ophiura sarsii. The sequence continues at coordinate 22,426,259 of CM069450.1, read as the reverse complement.
TTTCCTGTGATTGTCACTTCACTTAGGATCTGATGACTGAGATGCAGTAGTAGAAAATGATTGCAATTGACATCTCTATTACTTTACACTCATGGGTAAACATGCTTTATGTTTTTAAAACAAAACTATAAGTAAGTTGTTCATCATTCTTTTCTTAGCATAGACACCAAGTGATATAATTTGGCATTTCAACTTAGGGCTCGTTTCCATATACAATCTAACACAGATTTTCCCCAAAAATACTGGGGAAAACTGTATGTTTTTGTTGTTATAACAATGAATTACATTCATACACACAGCTTTCCCCAGGAAAGCTGGGGAAAGCTGTGATAGAGTATTATACAAATACTACATGGTAGAGGGGAAATAGAGCACACTATTTCCCTCTGTACTGGCTACGGGCCTATCACCCTCACCCTTTCATGTTCGGGGTGATAGGTCCGTAGCCAGTACCGAGGGAAAATAGATTGGTCTATTGCCGCGATCATACCGTGTAGTATTTGTTTTATTACACCTCATTGTGACTCTGGGGATGAGGTTGTAGGGAAATAGTAATTGTGATAGGAATTGGTCAATTAATTGCCATGAATAGTTTATGGATATGACCCTTTTATGCTGTTGTTGATTGTATTGATTAAAACTAATAGTTCGGTAGGTAATGTAGCTGCATTTAGCATTTATTTACTTTTCTTCGTGTTTAATGTCTAGGCAACGACAAATACATTCTTTGTGGGATCTATTCTAAGTAAGCATCATCTTTCGTCAAGATAACTTCTGCTCACCTAAGAGGCCTCTCTTGAGGTGCAGATGTAAGGCTGTCACATGCGGGGGTCTAGGGTCCAAGCTCACGGACGATGGAAGGTGGTACCCTCATTTTGATCGTTAAAATGAGCGCAAATGATGTATATAAAAGAGATTACCAAGATGCCCTAGGTTACTGTCTGTTGGGTTTTGGAGCCACCGGCGAAAACCCTATCCCACCCCCCCCCCCCCCCCCCCCCCCAGGACGAGGGTTAATATAGCGTTGTATGTAACATTGTGTTAATTCGAATATACTGGTGTTTTAAGAAAAGAAAAGGCTTCAATATCTGTCTCTACATTAATGTACTTTAACTTCTACATAGCGCCACCTATCGATACAATCCGTGAACACGACTGTGTTATCTCAATCGGAATATTATATTTTTGTTAAATATTCCTATAAATGTCAAACACCAAAAACGTTTATATTATTTTAAGAAATCGCATGCTGCCATGAGCATTGCAGAGCAAAGCCTAGTCCGGAAGAACGTTTGTTAGGTTAGAGTGAATACACTACTTGCGCACATAATTAGCTTAATCGAATATAATCCTTGACATTAATATGAGATAGTTTATTGCATGTTGCTGTACGACTTTCACTTAACATGGTTAATAAAGATTGGCAGGTGATGAGGTAGCTACCTTTCAATCTACATTTCCGATCATGAACCAGATGACTTTTCTAAGGTCATTCCACAAGGCAATCGTTAAATCTCATTTACTCATTATATAACACGTCACATTGACACCGTTGGCGGATAAAGTGTCACTACTGAACACCATATGAATTATATGTATTTACGAGGGTCATTCCTCTACCTCCTACCTCATAACTTTGTTATTACAGAAGCCAGTATTATGAAATATTACACAATTGTAGCTTGGAATATCAGCTACAGATTCAGTGTAAATTGACCTAAAGATGCATTGAAAATCGAACCTCCATTTAGTGTGACGGAAATGGATGAAATAACAGCAAAATATCGTCGAAGTATTATATATTAATTAGGCCTATGTTAAGAGATAAACCGTACCTATCGATCAATTACAACCGTTTTAAATGTCAGATATCTCCTCTATCTATCTAGCCTATATTTCACTCCACTGCAGAAGGAAGGCCTCTTCAGCAATTTTCCATTTCACTCTGTCCTGAGCTGTCCTTTTCCAAGTAACGTTGCCATACTCTTTGATGTCGTCTATCCACCGTCTGTTTGGCCTGCCTCTTCCTCTGGTGAATGCTCTGGGGATCCAGTCTGTTAATTTATGAGTCTATCTGTTGTCTTCCCTCCTGGCTAGATAGCCAGCGCATCTCCATTTTTTAAAATTTTATTTCCAGTATGATGTCCCTCACGTCTGTTTTCTTCCTTAAATCTGTGTTGGTCACCCTGTCCCTTCTTGTAACGCAAATCAATATCCTTTCCATTGCCCTCTCAGTGACTTTTAGCTTCTTCTCCAATCCATATCTCTTTAACAGACTATAAATAATACAGGTGACGGATTTCTTTGAAAACAAATATGCCCTCTGATTAGCCAGAACCAGATCAAGACAACCATTATTCCATTACGTTTACCCCTCCTCTAGAGAACCCTGCAAAAGTCATATTTAATTTTCATGAGAGAGAACTAAGAGATCTTCAATATATAGGGCTAAAGGAGGAATTACAGGTCTCTCGAAGAGAAATGTTCTATCATTGACTACCTGATTGTCTATTCTTAAGGTTGTACACAAGGAAAACTCAAAAGGTGACTATTTACACTCTCAGAACAGGTATTAAAAAACCATGGGTTAAAAGAATGTTGGTTAAAAAGTATACTACATTGGTTAAAAATTAAGCGTTGGTTAAAAAATACTTTTAATACTGCGTTGGTTAAAGAGTAAAAATATAATTCATTTTTAGTTTATTCAACGTTGGTAAAGGCATCATAATTTTAACCAACAATAGGTCATAACAAGATCCCCGCCAAAGAATTTCAATGGCCTGAAAATATTTTGCGCATATTATTAAAGGAGGTGTCCCGCAAGCATAAAAGTGTGCATTATATGTTAGAAATATAACTATCGAGCCCAACTTTTGTAATTATATAGAAGAAAACACCACACTTATAACAAAAACAAATAAAAACCGCAATCTCTCAACATGCCCTTTTTAAAATTCGCGGCGATCAAAAGTCCCAGTGTCGATGATGTCATAGTTGTACAATGCACATGCGCAAATTTGAGCACCGATACCCATGACGTCATCGACACCGGGACTTTCGATCGCCGCGAATTTTAAAAAGTGCATGTTGAGTGATGGCAGTTTTTATTCATTTTTGTGACTAGTACGGTGTTTTGTTCTATATAATTACGTAACTTCGGCTCGATAATTATGTTTCTAACAAATAATGCTCAATGTTGTGCTTGCGGGACCCTTCCTTTAAGACCACGTCAGAATTTGTATATGAAATCAACCGTGTTATTTTCCGCCCCTGGTATATTTTGCCCGATATTAGCCTTGGTTCAAGACGGCTCTATCCGCCCCCACCTCCATCCTACCCCTCCCTACCCCACCTCTCCCCATCCCACCACACCACCCCTCCCCTCCCCATCCCACCACACCCATTCCACCTCACCTTGCCAACAACAACCACCGCGATCGGTGGGCAATTTTCACGGTCCGGCGACTGATATAGCTCTACACACAGGCAGCCGACTGGTAGCTCTACTCTACACACAGACAGCCGCGGACCAGGGGTGGTAAATAACACGATTGATTTCATATACAAATTCTGACGTGGTCTAAAAATTGCGGCCGCTTTTACAAATTATCGCTTCCCGGCCTTTTGGCTAGGATCTTGTGCCTTGTCCCTTTGCCTTATCCTCTCCCTTGCCTTTGCCGAAGTTGGTCCTGGCCACGGGTTGACGCCAATATTGAAAGCCAATATTTGGCCAATGAAACGTCCATATTGTAATGTTGTCCGGGTTAAAGTTTAGCGAAAAAAAATTAAAGTTTAACCAACATTTTTTAACCAACTACTGTTGGTTAAAACATATTAACCAACAAATGATTAAAAATTGTAACCAACCACAGGTTAAAGTTTAACCAACCACTCTTGGTTAAAACATATTAACCAACAAATGATTAAAAATTGTAACCAACCACAGGTTAAAGTTTAACCAACCACTCTTGGTTAAAACATATTAACCAACAAATGATTAAAAATTGTAACCAACCACAGGTTAAAGTTTAACCAACAGCTGTTGGTTACGGTTTTAACCAACCAATTGTGTGGTTCACCTGGTAACCTCCCGTTGGTTAAAATTTTAACCAACATGGTTAAAGATTTTAATCTTTGTTCTGAGAGTGTATTATGTTAAAGATTTAACATACGAGGCATCACTGTAGCTTAACAATGGAGATTTGACTGATCATCATTATTCCAGGATGCCAAAGGCATAGCAATACATTCGTGTTGATATTACACTATTTGCAAGCCTGCAGGCAATAATATTGCTTACAATCTTATTTACACATGTTATTACTGCAATATATCTCAGATACCATTTTTTGATTTCCATTTCAGTATTCAAATCATGCTTTTTTATTAACCATGAGCCAGCACTAACACCGGCAAGGCTGTGGTGAACATCTAGCAATAATGCTTGTATTACTTCTAGCATCAAACTTAAATCAGACTAATAACACTTCCAACCAGACCAAGCATGCCAATACAACTTCAGAGTGCTTCAGAGTCACCGTAGATGCCCGCGTAGATGACGGAAACAGGCTTAACAATGACAATATTGCATATACATAATATATAACATATCACTACCATTTATAGTGACTGGTGGTACACTAACACCTGAACACATGACGATGACATTTCTAAAACAGAAATATGAGGCGCCATGTTGACATTGCATTTATTCAAAAGATCATATTTGTAAGCCCCACCAAATCCAGGGGAGATTATTGTTGATTACCGTAAAGCATCTGCTTTCCCGTATAACACTGATAATGGCAACAATGTGTAAGTCCGTGCTGGCTATGAACATGATTATACAATATGGGCTTACATAATTGGCATTTGAGATTGAGAGACTACATGAGGATCATACCGGTATACAGTTTATTTGAATCCCGCTAGTTTATGCTATTACATTCAATTAACGCTACTAACCCAGAGTTTTAAAATAGCACCTACCTGCATTTCCCAATTTCTGTTGAAAATTGCGCTATATATATAGCATGTCAAATACAATTCTAAAAACACTATTACATGATAATTGCGCTATTTTGCACAAAAATTGCATCAATAATAATAATACGTGCAATAAGTTTGCAATTATGTGCTATTTGCGCAATTGTCAGCAGAGTTTCAAAATAGCACGCACCTGCACTTCCCAACTACTGTTGTAAATTGCGCTATATAGCATGTCAATAGCCCTTCTAAAAACGCGATTACTTGATAATTGCGCTATTTTGCACAATAACAATTGCATCCATAATATTATCATAATATTGACAATAAGTTTGCTATTATGTGCTATTTGCGCGATTGTCAGTTCCAGCGCCTTTAAGCAAACCATGAAGTATGATTTCAAACATCAGTTCAAGTTCTTTTGCCAGTGATCTTTCTGAAGAACAGGGAAGGTTTTGAGGTTACAAATGTGCATCATCATCAGTATATTACTGCAATGTATTGCTTCAAATGGCAGTCAATAACCCATTGTTTGCTTCAATGACACGAGAGAAATCTGCACTGACTCAGACAACGTCTTGCATCACAGGTTACAGCAAACAATTTCAGCAACATAAAGTTAAAAACATTTCATAGAGTCAAAACAAACTCATATCCAAACAAACAATGAAGTCATTAATAACGGGTATGTCCACCTCCAGCTTGCAGGCAAGCTGTGCATCTCCTTCTCATGCTTCCAATCAAGTTCCTGATGGTAGCCTGGGGAACATTTTTTCCATTCTTCCTGTAGTGCTGCAATAAGTGTTTGCCTATTGACAGGTGGATTGTCTCTTCTTGATACACGTCGTCCAAGCTTATCCCAGAGATAAAATTACAATACCGACAGCGAAAGGATCAATTCCTTTGTTATGAAATGATTAAAGTGTGGTAATTGTGTCATAAATAGGCCTTAAAGCTGTCTATTGTCCCTCAGTGCAACCATCCTAAGCACACTCTCAAAGATCAGGAGAAATACCAAACAAGATGCTGGATTATCAAGTGGGTTTCTATTCATTAACAGGAATACATTTTACATGTAGAGAGAGAAAGAGAGGGATAGACTATTACTTACTAGTCTTACTGTGGACATTGACAATTTTTGATTGGTTCAAGGATAATGTTTACGTAATCGGACATATTTCCGAAAAATAAGCGCAATATTATGTTTATTGATTTTATCAAAATACTATCGTTTATTATTCACATTATCAGATAGTGACTTGTGCACGAGCTGAGATCTCTGGATCTGGATAGATTATAGTCTGGTAAATAAAACGGTGAATGATCCGCATCAACATCAGAGTTTGTGACATCTCACAGGCCTTTTGTGAGTCTGGTTTTGAATGTTTGAAGCTTGGTCTGTCAAGAAGATGATGTGATAGATCGGTCTAAATATTTGTGGTCGTCCATGGGTATAAGCTTATTTTGTCATGTCACAAATAAGCAACAATTGGCATTAAAACACCCAACATATGGGTACATTTGATAAATTAAGCAACAGTTGCTATACAAAAATGCTCAATCTATAATAAAAACAATTCACAAATTAAGCAACAGTTGGTATTAAAATGCCAAACAAATGATTAGTTAATAATACCCAACTGTTGTGTAATTAAAATTGTGCAACTGTTGAGTAATAATGATTGCCCAACTGTTGATACACCATTTTAGCCAACGGTATTGGGCATTTTTTTACTCAACTGTTGAACTGATGCATAGTTACACAACGTTGAGTAAAATGTTGAGTAAAACTTTACTCAACATTTTTGCAGTGTAGATATTGGTTAAAATTTAATACTAGAGAAAACGTTAACAAGTTTTTTGTTTGTCAGCATGCCATTAGCCAGGGAAGAGAGAAGCTTCATGGTCAACACGAGTCTGGACACCATTTCAAATCAAACAAAAACAACCCACGTCAGCAGCATTAAACAGGCCTATAGCGATAATTTGTATTCAATTTTGATTAATATAATAATGATAATAATAATTTAAGTTCCTTCACGATTCTTTTATTGTCCATAATCATTGTCAACAGCACCCACATTGACATACGCGCAATGAAGCGTGAAATTAGTGCTGCGTGTAGAGATGAGTGCCCTATACTTTACTGCACAGACCAGACTACATTGCCTTCTATACCGGTGACGGAAATCATTATGGTATCGGCATAGTAATCTCGTCTGTATGTAATATCAGTCATATAAATACTCATACAGTTTCTGTTATTTGGACTTGCACGCATTTTGACCTAGAGCTTGATTTTGGTGAGTGATTTCATATTCATATTATACACGTATCAGTTGTAAGACGCACTATACGACCCCCGGGAGAGGTGCGTCGTGGGTGCGTCGTTTACCAATAATTCTTGACGGAGGGTACGTCAGTGGCAGCCTTTGGTCCGTCAAAAAAATGACGGAGGGTGCGTAAAGGTCCGTCACTTTACATGGGTGCGAATGGGCTGATAGTTGACTGAGGGTGCGTATTTGGATGGCAATGGTCCGTCGTTTTTTGACACAGGCTGCGTCATGGTACATGAGAAATTGACGCACCTCGGTAAAGTGACGCACCACTCCCGGGGGTCGTATAGTGCGTCTTACAACTGATAGGTGTATTACAATGTCTGTATTTTCTTTTAATATTTTTTGATTTTAAAAATACTATTTGTTTTGCACTAGGAATAATATGTCACTACATATTTTCGAGGTATTAATGTCATTTTATAACCTTTTCTGTTACTGTATTTCTCGATGCATTTTTTAGGTATGATCATATTTCACTGATTCAACATTCAATGGCGTTACCTGTTATTAATTTGATTAGTTTGCGAGGAACACACACATTGAACTCAATAGTTTGTCGATGTTACATTTTAGCCCCTGTCACACCTACGGTGATCAGGCCAGCGCTTGCATTGCGCTGAAAAGTAAAAACATGATACAAGCTGTCCCAAAATGATTATTTGGCCTACCCATCGATGCACAAACTCCATTAATTTTTGTCACCATGAATATCAATGAATAGGGTCCGTTGTTTTGTTATCATCATTAACATTTAGATCACGAATTTCGGACTTCCCTTCTTACTGAAGATACACTCCATTGTGTAAGACATAGACTATTGCAAAATAAAAATGTGTACTTTTATCTGATTGTCGTAGGTGTGATAGGGGTAAAAATTATTATGAAGCCTAGATAAGATAAAATACAATAAAATAATACATTTTAAAATATGTATAAATTGTTGGGTAATTTGACGGCTATTAGTCTGTCTAGAGTCACTATAATCTTAATTGTTCATGCAACACACACTGAAAACCTAAATTGGCCAGCCTGACTAACTTAAATCTAGTCCAGACGGTGCTCATCTTGACTAGCTTTAGCCTAGTCCAGTATTGCTGGACTAGCTTTAAGTTAGTCGCTCGACTAGCTTGATGTTAGTCCGTCCTAAGCTGGACTAGTTTAGGCTAGTCGCTCAACTAGCTTGAAGTTAGTCCAGATGGTGTCCATCTTGACAACGTAAGGTTAGTCAAGCTAGCTTGACTAATGTGAGGTTAGTCCGGCTTTACTCGACTAACGTAAGGTTAGTCCAGCTCAAACCATATAGTAGATCCCGCCTGACTCAAATTGTTCACGTTGCGTAGCAGTACTTGGTTTCGCCACGGGTGATTGCTCTGCTGTCTGTTCAATAGCACGCGTATAATCTGCCCCACCAAGACGATATTTCAGCACTTCAATTATGGTCCGAGAAATGGCTACTACGCTTTAACGCAGACAAGTGCAAACTACGCATTTAGGAAACAATCATTTACACGGAGTCTACAACATGAATGACAAAAACCTACAAATTACTGATCAGGACTTGGGCGTCGTTATTACAAATGACTGCAAGTCAAGCATTTAATGTACGAAAGCAGCACAGAAAGTCATGAACAGCCTTAGAGTCATCAAGCGCACCTTCGAATACATCAATAAAGACAGCTTTACGATCCTGTACAAGACCTACATCAAACCACATCTTGAGTATTGTGTCCAGGCATGGCATCCAGGGTTGAAAAAGGACATCCACATTTTGGAAAAGATTCAGAGAAGAGCCACCAAACTTGTGCCGGAATACAAACATCTGGAGTACCAAGACAGACTGTTTATGCTTGACTTGTACAGCCTAGTGCAGAGAAGAGAACGAGGCGACTTGATTGAAACATTCAAGATCCTGAAAGGTTTCGAAATGACACAACCAAGCTATATACTTCTTTAAACTAGCAGACACAGACACTAGAGGACGTAATTTGAAACTCTTCAAACCAAGACTAGACAAATCACTGAAGTGCAGAGAAGACTTCTTTTCACAGCGAGTTATAAATCAATGAAACAAACTCCCGAAGTATGTGATTGGAGCAACAACGACCAATGCCTTCAAAAATGAGCTCGATAGACATTGGAAAGATATGGGGTATTTAAAGGCGTAGCCTATCACTTCCCATTAAATTGTAAGAGTAAGTCTAAGTGTAAGTCGACCATAACCTATCCAGCAGGCTTGACTAATCTGCTTGACTCGTGTAAGCTAGTTCAGCAGGCTTGACTAACCTGCTCGACTAGTTTAAAGTTAGTGTCTGACTAGTTTAAGTTTTCAGTGCACGGTCGGGAGTTTATAGCAATAACGTACATTTTATCGACCTTAAGAGTGAATTTGTTCTAGGTTGACAAACTTTTGGACACGCAATCTCTTAGATTTTGCCTAAAGTTTGGGAGGTGAAAGTGCCAAAAAAGTGCCAAAAATGTGATTTTCATGTTTTTTGAAGTAAACAAATCAAGATTTCTTGGCACTTTTTGGTCTATAATTCCAAAAATAAACAAGATATTCAAAACAAACAAACAAGCACCCTATGGAATTGTATTAGGATTATAATATTACTAGGTATGACAAAATTTGACAAAATATATTTTGAGTTATCTTTGCAGAACCTAAAATGGGTCAAAAAATGGTTTTTTTTCAAATAATCTTCTCCAAAATGGTCAATTTCTTGATCATGGTTAGATTCATTGAACCCTTTTCTGCTTGAGGATGTCTGTTTCGGCCGGCATCCAGCGTACTTCAAGTGTTGTCTATGAGACTTTTATTTGTTTGGGTCTTTTATGGATACAAATGTTAAATGATGGAAATATTGTGTCAATTTTCATATTGTTTGCTGGTCGATCGAGTGAAATCCATTGGATATTAATGAAGTTAGCTAAATTAACTGAAAGAAAATGTTAAAATGTCACCCATACACTCCTTTAGATTCAATTAAAAATGGATTAATTTCTGGGTGAAACTAGAAGCCCAAATGTCTTACTTTTGAAAGTTGCTGTGTTAAGAAATTCAAACTTTGAACTTCAATTTGTCATAGAAATTAGTGCTATATCATATTTTGTAAAATCAAAAGTTCAAATGTCAACAATTATCCCTAGAGCAGATTTTAGTTTTAAAACTAGCCCAAATGTGACTGAAAGTCACCACGTGTGCCAAGTCAAGTGGCAAGATTGTAGACTGCAGCGCCTTGGCCATCCTCAAGGTCTCCGATCATGCGGTTAACGGTGTTAGATTGACCAATTCTTGGGTGAATCTAAAACCCAAAACACGAGACTTTTTTAATTAAATGTTTGAACTTCAATTTGTTTAAAAAAAGTGCTATTGCAGATTTTGTCAAATCAAAAGGTCAAATTTCGAAAGACGTTACGATATAGAGCAGATTTTAGTTTAAAAATTGTCCCAAATGGGGCTAAAGGTCGACACATATGGCAAGGCACATCGCTGGAACTTTTGACTGCCATTTGAGTCCCAGACAGTGGGTCCAGGGTGTTCACACAATTACCATATTCAAACGTAAATATATACTAGCGTCATGGCCAGTTCAACTTGTCAGAAAATATCTCAAACTTGGGCTCAAACTTTTCAGGTAACTGGAACGTAATGGATTATCATCATTCAGTTCAATTTGTAGCACAATCGCATTAGCTCGCTATTTTGACTCCAGTGTTATCCATTATACGTGTATTACTATTTTCTAAATAACCTGATTGCTCCTGAACGCACTTCAGTATGGGTTAGTTCCAACATACAAACTATGAAAATGATAATGATCAATATGTGTCACTTTTCAAGATGGCACGTATGAATAGCGCGCTATTTGCTTAGCGAGTTTAAATTCATGCATGGACGTACGATATTAGGGGATGAGTCGCTTTAAAGCTTTAAAGTCCATAATATGGCAACGACACCACTGGCATCCAAACCATGTCGCAATCGCCGTGATTGGTCCATTGTGGTTCACCTGATGTTAAATGAAATAGGTCCAAAACAATAGTATTTATGAATCTATTAATAATAGCAGTTGATTTTCATTTACGGGCTTTTAACCCATGGAACCGGCTTCCTGATCATATCAGAAATGCAGATTCCATCAACATATTTAAACGACTTTTAAAATGTCATCTTTTTGAACATGCTTTTGTAAAGTAGTTTTCTCTGTGGTACACTGTGCCAAAGCGCCTTAGTACAAGTTTCTTGGTTCTGGCGCTATATAAATTTCAGTGATTGATTGATTGATTGAATATGACCATAAATCGGACTTTTATTCGGACCCACGATTAGGAGAATTAAAATTGACTTTTAATGATCTGGAATGAGGAGTAAAAATGGAAATGGTAAAATACATGTATAAATAAAAATAAACTAAAAGCAGTCATAACATTTCAAGCCACTGACACGTGTTCATTTGGAGATACAATGGTCCCGGTCGGATCCATAACATACATCTAAACGTGAACTATTAATCCCAATAACCTAAATACCAAACCCAAGGACTGCTAAACGCAGGAACCGTGAAACCCAAGAACCACGAAACCAGATGACCGCTCTGAATTACGATATGAATACTGTAGCGAAAAGTAGCTTTCATGTTGGCCGATCAATACTAAATTTTGAACACAAACATTTACTGTACTTTCAAGCGTTGACTAATAAAATTTTAAAAATAAGCAGCTCACACTTTCCTTGGCAAGTATTAGTAGGTCCTACACCTACTTGTTACAAAAATGATTCCAAGTCCAAATTTGGCTTGAAATCATATACGAGAGTTTTATCTATGTCTGTTTTGTATTCATAATTAATGATATAAGTTCAACGGACTTGTATAATTGCACGCAGTGATTCATTTCCTTATGATTTTTTTTCCATCATTTATCAATGTGTGTTGAACCATGGCAAGGTAAAGATTCGGGACTTTCCCGAAGATCAAAGTTGCAGTCTGAATTCAATGTCCCACAAAATAACAACCTCGTCACGCATGATTGTAAGCCAGAATATTTATGTTCCGCTTTCAAAACAAAATAGGTCAAATTACTTCTGGGTTAAAACTTGTCAACCATTGAATTGAATATATATGTTTCATTGGCTAATTGTTCATCCAAATTCACAATTGCATGTCATCAGTCACGAAAAAGCATGAAATCTAAAACGTTTTACGTATAAAACTGTAGCCGTAGCTTATTTTAGTATTATTTGTATTTCAACCAGTGATATTTTACGTTTTGTTCCTTATAAATTCCATAACTTTAAATATAATGGAGCTTTTGCCATGAAAACACCACCAAAATTAATATAATTCAAATAATAATTTTAATACAGGTTTTAAAAATGTAAATGCTGTACCTGATTTGCATAATTAAAAACAGCGTTTCTAGACTTCAAACGCCGTTATTTTCGATTTTTTTCAAAAACCGGAAGCATGCCGTATGAAGCTGTAATTTCGAATGGAACTAGACTAAATAGTGTTTGCATTTCTTGTTTGAAATTTTATAGCCATTTTCATTGTCAAAAATACCCATTGTTTTTTAATTGTTTTCGTCAAAAAATAATGCAAATTTGAAAAGATTGCACACACATTTGTAAAAGGGCTATGCAATTAATGCTGCGTAAGTTCATCAATGTTTCTTTTAACGCCATATATAACCAGTTACAAGTGATGTGTATTTTATGTATGTTTAAATGTAAGGTGCATTTGTGTTAGTCCTTGAAAAAGGGCAAATCATTTAAAAAAATGTCTTACGTTTAACATCTCAATAACACAATTTGAGAAAACTTGATTTTCATTTAGCAATAGTATTAAATTGATTTTGCAGGAAACATCCTTCCTTTTCTAACAGAAAAATATTAAAATTGATCTTGTAACAAATTTGTCATGCGTTTTAAAACTCTGTAAAAATACAGCAAGACGTAGAATTGTTTGAGTAAATGTTCCTGTTTCATAACTACGAGGGCTTGTAGTGATAGCAGTAAAATAACGAGCAGCGCGCCTTTTCAATAGCAATGACAAGTAATGACAATAAACATACACAAAACATTGTTAAGCTTTTGTTTCATGGACGTCAGAGACCTTTACAAACGTTTCAATAGATGACTATTTTTGTTCAGGTTCAGTAATAGTTCAATAATGGACAAAAGCTCATAATTACGTTAATTAATACGAACTATTTCTTTTCGATATTTCGAAGTTAAAAAGTGTATACTCTTCCATTAATCATTTTAATTTCATGGGAATCTAATATACACTTTTTTGGATACCCTGTAATGAAGTGAGGCATGTCAGAAACTGGGGGAAATAGTTTTATGGGAAACTACCCATGAAAGCATTTGCCGTTTGAGCTTCAGACAGGATTTATATTCGGTTCAAAAATTCTAAAAATATGTATAACATTAATTCAACATATGATTTTTTTTTTGTTAGCCATTAATTGTTCAATCCGTGATCAACAATGGTCGTAGCTGTCTTTTATACTAAAGACGCCCGCAATGACACACTTCGCTCGTGGAATCTAAACGAGATATCTCCAAATCATAATCCAAGCATAGTGAGAAAAATATGGGCTTCCTTCTCATACCAAAATCTCAATGTCGATGGGGGAACAGTGAGTTTGACCGGGTCGCACGCCTTTAAAGAGATTTGCAACAATGTTACCACACTGAGCACCTTTCCTAACAACTAACTCGACTATGAGGCATTTCATTTTCTTCTATAGATTTAAAGACACACTCAGTTATTTGGCATAGAAAAGGGTCCGCAATTTCCTACGAAATTGAGGGTTTGCGCTTCTTATAATGGTTTCCTACGTAGTCACTACGAGACAGAATGAATGAGTCTGATCGTGTGTTATTTTACAAATAAAAGACTTTGTTAATAATACAAATCTAGCCAAACTTTTTATTGCGCAATCTTGCAGCCTTCCAAATCATTTCTAAGCAATGTATTTCCGGGTTTACGCACCCCCGCACGAATATCATAGTATTGTCTCGTTTGTAATTTGATCTAGGTAAAATGTTCCAGGTAAACATTTGTTAAATGGACAGTGGTTTACCCTTGAATGTTACTCTCTACCAAGTGCACATGTTGCAGTAGTTATATGCAAAAGGTAGCTGTTTAGATTAGAATGTAATCGTAATATATTTCATATGTGAACAGGTGCCTATTTAATTAAGGGAGCAGTTACATGTATAATCGATAATTTAATCGAGACTGTATCGTGGCTCAATTTCTTTTGGGCTCGATATCTATAAAGTTGAGGCTCGATAAAATAGACACTAGTGTACTAACGCCGCCAACACGCACACACAAGTAATTTTACGCACACAAGTGAATTAATTACGCACACAAGTGCATGTATTACACACGAACCCCATTTATTTTACGCACACAGGTGAATTTAGTACGCACATAAGTGAATTTCTTAGGGTATGGATTAGTCAACCAAATACCAAGTACCAAGCGTTAGGGTTAGTAGGTTATGGTTATGGTTATGGTTATGGTTATGATTATGGTTATGATTATGATTATAGTTATGGTTATGGTTATGGTTATGGTTATGGTTATGGTTAGGGTTAGGGTTAGGGTTAGGGTTAGGGTTAGGGTTATGGTTATGGTTATGGTTATGATTATGGTTATAATTATGATTATGGTTATGGTTATGGTTATGGTTATGGTTATGGTTATGGTTAGGGTTAGGGTTATGGTGGTGGGTTATGGTTATGGTTATGGTTATGGTTATGGGTTAATGGTGGGTTATGGGTTAGGGATTACGGGTTAGGGTTTAAGGGTTAGGAGTACCAAGTACCAGGGGTTGGGAGTACCAAGTACCAAGGGTTATGGTTAGTGGGTTGTATTAGGGTTAGGGACTTAGGGTTAAGGTTAAGGTTAAGGTTAGGGTTAGGGTTAGGGTTAGGGTTAGGGTTAAGGTTAGAGGGTGAGGGATTGGGGTTGGGGTTAGTGGTTAGGAATTAGGAGTTAGGAGTTGCGGTTGGGGTTTGTTTTGTTTGTTTTGTTTAGCCGGCTCGTTCCAACAGGGAAGTATATAGGTAATCGCGCACATAAGTACACGTTATAACCGGACTGGCCTGTTGGCCACTTCGGGGTTGGGTTGATATTATGGGTTAGGGAGTTCGAGTTCGAGTTCGAGTTAGGGGTTAGGATTTAGGGTTTGGGGATTGGGATTGTGGGTTAGAGGTCACGGTTAGAAGTTAAGCTTGATGTCGGTGTTCATGTCGGTGTGAGTGTTGGTGTCGGTGCCGATATCGGTGTTGGTGTCGGTGTCAATGTTGATATCGAAGTCGATGTCGATGTCGGTGGCATTGTCGGTGTACCGACCACGGCACCGACATTGACACCGACACCAAAATCAACACCGACATTTGTGTGCGTAATAAATTCACCTATGTGCGTAAAATAAATCATGTGGGGGTGTGTGTAATAAATGTGTGCTAAATATCCGCCTGGGCCACGATGCTACATGGTCTTAAATGGTTTGCAAAAGGAGGTTGGTTCGGGAAGATTTCTGTGGTTAGTGCAAAGGTTTGATTAATCGTGGCAAAAAGTATGTAGTTAGTGACGTGTTTTTTTCAAAAACGGCTAATAACGTCATATTACTTTTAACAATTTTGCCCCTCCTGTTTTTTTCTTCAAGTCACATATCCATTATTCAGTAACATTCTATACGGACAAGTCTAAATTTATTGTTTGTTTCTCACAAATGTGGCATTCAGTCAAAACGTCACAAAGCTGGACATTACTGGTGTGTCATTAGACCTAATACATTGACGACTCTGCAGATTTGACAAGCAATCCATGACAACGATATATTTAAAATAAACATAAAGCAAAATACTGAGAGATACGATTACATTTCCCTGTTTCCAAATATCCATCAAGAAACTTGAAATGTATGCAAACATGAAGCACCAAATAGAATTTAGAGCAGGGTGGGCCTACTTATGCAGTTATCAATGACATTTTAGAAAATAAATAACCCGAAGATATACTTACATACGGCACCACTTGTCCTTCGTTGTATTTAGATAAGGTATTATGCTGCTCGATAAATAACCCGTTGCTGCTCAATACGGGGTTCGATCATTTTAAAAATCAGGCTTGATTACTAACTCATCGGGGCCCGATACAGGCTCGATAATTTATTGAGTAGGCCTTTGTGGAACTGTCCCCAAATTTAACAATTTTAAATGTTCTTATTTTTTTCAGAGTTCGTCTTATTACATTTCGGATTTTTAATCATCTAAGACGTACGGAAATAACTGTCATTTTGCGGATAGTGTGCGGGCTTGCCCGCTATATCTACCTGCAAAGATGGAGAGCCCGTCGATATGGGTAACGTTTGCAATTATCGCTCTACTTGCTAATTCAGTGGTATCTCAGGAGATTATCGGGGGCGTCATACATGAGGATACAATTTTTGATCTATCTGGTAGTCCGTATGCAGTTAACGCCAGTGTCATGATTGAAACGGATACGTCTCTTACCATACAAGCTGGAGTTGAGCTTAT
The DNA here is from genome assembly GCA_035610835.1 of Ophiura sarsii. Taxonomy (NCBI): domain Eukaryota; kingdom Metazoa; phylum Echinodermata; class Ophiuroidea; order Amphilepidida; family Ophiuridae; genus Ophiura; species Ophiura sarsii. The sequence goes on along the minus strand of CM069450.1, from coordinate 22,409,369 downwards.
ATTTAATCCAGGTGTCGGCATCTTAGTAAATGGATCGCTGATAGTAAATGGATCCGAAACACAACGTGTTACATTTGCTGCAACAATTCCATCAACCACATCACAAACGTCGTACTCATGGTCAGGTATAAGATGGTTGCCCGAGGCTTCATCCGTTACTGAATATGTTGATTTCATACCAATTACGCGATCATCCTCTATCCTTCGCTATGTCAACATAACAGAGGCGGGTGCATTGTTCCTAATGGATGACAACGGTATACAGTTTACAGGAACAGGTCCAGCTCTTCAAGCTGATGGTATAGCCCCTATTCTTGACCATGTACATGTTGGCGGGAATTTTGGATCGGGTGTAGAATGGCGTGATATCACAGACGTTGCAGAGCTGATGAATTGTGAAATATCATTCAACGCAGGTGATGGATTGATATTTACGTCAGATGGAATTGGAAAACTATCAATGGACGAGAGTACAGTTACTGAGAATGCAGGCGATGGTGTCAACGCGGATATGAACCCACCGGACGGTACAATGGATATACCTCGTTATCGGTTCTGCTCACTTTCTATGGATATAGCTGACGATATATACATCGACCACAACCAAGCAGATTTTTGTGATGATCCATATCAATGTCTCCAGGTAAAGTGGTAAATGTATAAAGTGATTTACCACGAGAGCCAATTTATAAATGATCGAGGCTTCCCTCAATAAGTATGTCCTAATACTGAAGAGCTAATAACTGTGTGAATCATGTGAAACACGTCTTGATTTTATTGATAAAAGGTATATGTATCAGTTGCCCTCAAATTGTGATATGCATGCCAAATTCAAATCAAGGTTTTTAAAATACAATGGGCCGTATTCTCGTACGTTTAACTTTGAATTTAAAAACATCGTTTAACTAAACGCAATTCTCGTAAATTTAAACAAAGTTAAACACGCGTCTAACTAACTTAAAAGTGTATAACTTTAAACATGGATATAGAGGGTAGTTTAACGGCGTTCGTTTAAAGTCGTGCACCAATCATACGCTTTGAATGATTACTCAACTGTGCTCGGTACAAGCTGACGTGCCGGGCTGACATGCAGATCGTATAGTCTTAAAACTGCTTTAAAATATATCCTAACACAAAATTAATATCCTCATTTGAAAGTGAAGATCCTTCCTGTTAAACACGACAACACCACAAACCATCAATGTCTTGGAGATAACGAAGGCAACGTATAGCAAATGGTGTGTCAATTTGTATAAATAGTATAAAATACATGTCTTTTACAAATAATCCCATAAAACCCCTAAATAGCATCAAAATAGTAGAATTGTGCGTCACACCTACATCAAGTCAGAAACACTTTTGTTGTCAATAAAGCCATTCACGTACTTATGAATCCGATGATTACCGAAAGGTATTTGCCCAAATTATATGGTTGATATTTTCGAGCTATAGCGTAAAAAAAAATCCGAGGTCAAACCAGCTCTGTGAGTGACCTACCGAGTGACTGAACATGAATACACAAATGTAGCGACGCAAAACGTATCAACAACGTAAAACGTACCAAAATTGATACGTTTTGCGTTAATGGCGAGTAAGATAGAACAAAAAAGGGCAACTCGACGCAAAACGTATCAATTTTGATACGTTTTGCGTCGTGCAAAACAAAAAAGGGGCAATTTAAGTAAATCGTATCAAAGTGAGGATCTTCCATTCATTGCACTTCCTCCCCCTTTTCCCCAAAAGTTTCATAAATATAGACATTTTCTCCAAATGTTCATTTTTATTTGACTAAACCTTGGCCATTTGGGTAATAGAAGTCAGATTGTGTGTGTCACCGTAGGGGGCGCTTTTTACAGTGGCTCCCATAGATATCTAACGGCGCATACGATATCTATGGTGGCTCCTGGCTAACAAACTAATCACTGCGTTATTATTATTATTATTATTATTATTATTATTATTATTATTATTAATATTATTAATATTATTATTAGTGTCTGGTGGTGGGTGTGGTCTTAGAGAGCGCTTTTTCATATCCCTGGAAATGTTGCAGACAGCTTTTTTTCGAAATGAAATCTTAATGTATTATTCTATAGATGCAATTCATCCAACAAGGATTTCAGACTACAATAATCTTTAATTTATCATTGGCCGGATTTGGTCCAAAACAGGTTTCACTGAATATATCATTGACTTAAGATGTGTTTCTAGCACAGTAAATAAATCGATACGTTTTACGTAAAAGTTATTTTTCGTTCAAGATGGATTTTTTCTTCTTCAGGGAATGTGTTTCATTTGAAATATATTGTAAACAAATGATACGTTTTGCGTCTTGTTGCCCCTTTTCCTTTTCAAATGATACGTTTTGCGTTGGAGTATTTTTTTGCCCTGGAAAATATTGGTGCAAATGGTCAAAACTACACATTTCAAGTGTTTCTAGAATTTTTTTATTTGTCAGTGGGTTTTTTTGGCTAAGGAAAAGTTGATACGTTGTACGTTGGGGTAGTTATTTTGCTCTAGAGTACAGCAAATGAATTAGTTTGGAAAACTGTTCACAGAAACGTGGTGCAATTGGTCTAAACAACCCTCCCGTTGGAGTATTTTTTTGCCCTGGAAAATATTGGTGCAAATGGTCAAAACTACACATTTCAAGTGTTTCTATAATTTGTTATTTTTCAGTGGTTTTTTTTGGCTAAGGAAAAGTTGATACGTTTTGCGTTGGGGCATTTATTTTGCTCTAGAGTTCAACAAATTAATTATTTTGGAAACTATTCACAGTAACACAGTCCCGACTGTTTATATGTTCTTTTTGAGAAATAATAAATTCTAGAAACACTTCAAATGTATAGGGACGGTTGTTCAAAACAATTGCACCATTTTTCTGTGAACAGTTTTCCAAAACAATTCCTTTTTTATAGTCTAGAGCAAAAAAACTACTCTAACGCGTTGATACGTTTTGCGGTTGACTAAGTGAAAGAGGGGCAACTTTACACAAAACGTATCAACTTTTCCTTAGCCAAAAAAACCCTGAAAATACCAAATTCTAGAAACACTTGATATTTATAGGGAGGATTGTTTAGCACAATAAAACCATGTTTCTGTGAAAAGTTTTCCAAAATAATTCGTTTTGTGTACTCTAGAGCAAAATAACTGCCCTAACGCTAACCGTAGGCAAAAAACCACTGAAAAATAACGAATTCTAGAAACACTTGATATTTATAGGGAGGGTTGTTTAGAACAATTGCACCATGTTTCTCTGAAAAGTTTTCCAAAATAATTCATGTTTTGTTCTGTAGAGCAATTAACTGCTCTATCGCAAAATGTATCAACTTTTCCGTCGGACTAGAAACACTTGAAATTCATAGGGAGGGTTGTTATAACCAATTGCACCACGTTTCTGTGAATTTTTTTCCAAAATATTTTAATTTTTGTACTCTGGAGCAAGAAAACTGCTCTAACGCAAAACATATCAACTTTTCCTTGGCCAACATAACACTGAAAAATAACAAATTCAAGAAACACTTGAAATGTATCATGGGGAGGGTTGTTTAGACCAATTGCACCATGTTTATGTGAAAAGTGTTCCCAAATATTTCCTTTGTTGTACTCTAGAGTTAAAAAACTGCTCTAACGCAAAACGTATCAACTTTTCCTTAGACCAAAAAATACTGAAAAATAACAAATTCAAGAAACACTTGAAATGTAGAGGGAGGGTTGTTTAGCGCCATAAACTGCTCTATCGCAAAATGTATCAACTTTTCCTTGGACAAAAAGCACTTAAAAATAACTAATTCTAGAAACACTTGAAATTCATAGGGAGGGTTGTTTAGACCAATTGCATCATTTTTATGTGAACAGTTTTCCAAAATATTTCTGTTGTTGTACTCTAGAGCATTAAAACTGCCATAACGCAAAACGTATCAATGTTGTTACGTTTTGCCTTAGACTACGTGAAAAAGGGGCAACGTGACGCAAAACATACCATTTCTTTACAACATATTTTATGGGATAGAAACACTTGAACTTGAACGAAAAAATAGATTTGACGTAAAGGGCGTACACCACTAATTCGATAATACGCGGCACTTCCGGCAAAGTTGAGTACGATAATAGTTCCTATTTGACGGAAAGAATGGTAGCAAATGAAACTAATCATTATTGTTTTTGTGTCAAATTTGTGTTCTGCGTATTCCTAAGAATGTATATTTAATGTTTCAAAAAGAAAATACGTGATTTTAACTGAAACATAATTTTACGGACCGATTTACACACACGTTGCATGCACGGGTAAAAGCCGACTTATAAGTAACAAAATCAGTACACTCTGACGTGCCGGCTTCTAGCTAAAAATCCACCTGATGACCCGGGGTTGAGTTTCAGATATGTTATAAAATACCGTTTGTGTTAAAACATATCAAAATTTCAGAGAAAAATTCGCGAGCTAACTCAGGTTAGAGCGATTTGAACACAGCCGCCAAAGCATGTAAAGTCTATGGGAGCCGAATTAGTGATGTACGCCCTAAAACGTATCGATATGTCTTACTGTGCTAGAAACACTTGAACATGCTAGAAACACATCAGATAAGGATTGTTAACTAGGGATAAGGCGCCTTAAAGTTAATGATATATTTAGTGAAACCTGTTTCGGACCAAATCCGGCCAATGATAAATTGAAGTTTATTGTAGTCTGTAATGCTTGTTGGATAAAATGCATCTATAAAATAATACATTAAGGTTTCGAAAAAAAGCTGTCTGCAACATCCCACCCCAGGGAGATGAAAAGCGCTCTCTAAGGCCACACCCACCACCAGACACTAATAACACTATCTCATTGTTTTCTTTCCCCTTAAGGATAGTTTTAACCGCATAACACTAATAATAATGTTAATATTATATAATAATAATAATAATAACGCAGTGAGTAGTTTTTTTGCCCGGAGCCACTTTAAAAAGCGCCCCCTACGGTGATACACACAATCTGACTTCAATACCAATATGGCCAAGGTTTAGTCAAATATTTATCTGTTTTGGGACTCTGGTTCTATATTTTGAACATTTGGGGAAAAGGGTCTATATTTTTGAAAATTAGGGGGGAAAGGGGGAGGAAGTGCAATAAAGGGAAGATCCTCACTTTGATACGATTTACTTAAATTGCCCCTTTTTTGGTTTGTACGACGCAAAACGTATCAAAATTGATACGATTTGCGTCGAGTTGCCCCTTTTTTGTTATGTCTGACCCGCCGTTAACGCAAAACGTATCAATTAATACGTTTTGCGTTTTTGATACGTTTTGCGTCGCTACACACGAACACCCCAACACAAAAACACCCCAAAACAATTACACCAAGACGTACCAACATAGCGCCTTCTATTACTCGCATGAAGGCAACGAGCGCGTGTAATAATTGCTAGTAATTGGCGAGTTATTGTCCGAGTGTTATAAAATGTGAACACCCGAAGTGGTTGCAAAATCAACAAATTAATTTAGCTTTTTGTAAAATTTGCAGGTCTTATCATCTCCCCCGGGAACTGTTTTGACAGCCTACATCATATCATTAACTGGGTCTAGTGAATCACAAATCAGTTTTTGGAATGGCAATTCAACGAATGAACTAGATATCATATCAGTCAGTCATCCTGGAGTATACAAAAGCTGGATATCTTCATCTACCAATGCTATGACTATAAGAGCCTCAAGACTGTACACTTGGTATTCATTGGCCTTTACTTTGTTTATCTCTGTGCAAAAGGGTAAGTTGTGTTTAACGGTTCATCAAAGACCACACGCAAATACATGTACCTTACAAAGGTGCACACATGTATTAGATTGTGTTACATTCTCACATTTGAAATGGCGTAATTTGTTTCTAAATCGTCATCAGTGTTGGAACATGCATAATCATTGGTAGAAAATGGGATATCAAAGTGGTACAATCTTAGGGTTGATATTAATGTATAAAATGTATGACCTCTTCAAATAATGTGGACTTTAGAGTGTGTAAGAAGAAGGTCATGTGGAATCGTTTTAGAGAGCTTACGATTTCGTAAATCAGGTTCGCGAGCAATTATCTTTGTTGTAGTAACTACATAAATCACTGATGAATCATGAAAATCGCGGTGCGTTATAGATACTACACTCTTAGAAAAAAATAAGCATTGTAGGGTGTGTAGAGTCTTATACAACACATAGTGAACATCTTACCCATCAAATAGTTAAATTTTACCCAACAAAGTTTAAAACTTTGCCACAATATCGTTGGGTAAACATTTACCCCAAAACGACCATGTTCCCTATTTTGACCCAACTTTGTGTAGAGGTTTTACCCAACACTTTGTGTCATACACATAATTAAAAAAAAAATGCAGGTATATATTTTAAGCCATTTTGGGTGTCATATTTGCATTATAATCTTCTCTCGCAATTTTATTTTCCATGGAATTAAAGATTTTTAGAAGAACTTACCTTAACTTGACCGGACCGGGGCTCGAACCCACAACCTCTGTATACTAAGACTGACGCCATATCCACTGAGCTAACGGAGTAGTTGATGATGTGGAACTGTTTTGTGTTAATATAAACTATTTGATATGACTTAATATGACAAGATAGAAAGAAATTGCTTAAATTAGTTGGTAAATGTTGAGATTGGCATGAAAAAAAGCATAAATATAATGAAACTAGTAGATTATAATGCTATATTATCTTAAGGGAGACCGATATGTGAAGGTCAGGTTGCCGACGTCGGCAAATCGACCTTGCTAATAATGTGCTCCCGCGACACTACACGCACGGCTAGTTTACTTTACCTTGACTAGACAACAAGGGTCGCATTATGACGCGTCTGCGCGTCCTAGACCTCTCACTTTCGAATAGTGACGCGTCAGATTTCAAATTGGAAAGCCTTGCGGGTCCCGATCAAAATTGAAGGGACCCCTCACATTTGACGATGTATGGAAATGGAAACCTTAAGAAATTCTGTAAATTACATATCCATCCTTTGTTCACAATATAAATTCAATAAAACTGTCCTCATCATCGATCATACCCGTCGACCCCTAACTAACCAAACCATAAGTCATCGACTTATAGTGTGGCCTCTAATTTTCCTAAATCAGTTTCATCCATTTTCAAATACCCATACTTCGGGACCTCTCATTTTCTTGAGGGACCCCTTAAATTTGTTTTTTGAAGTCCTACGGGGTCCCGAAAAATTTCATGGGACCTCTCACATTTTTGATCCAGTGCTATCCCTGCTAGACAATAGTTACATCAATCGGTAACGCGGCTTTCTACACAGAGAATGACAGAATATGCGAGATTTTGCCAAACTAAAATCATCTGGTCATCTTGTTTTCGTAGACTTGACCGTTTAGAGAAACAACACTTGCGAACGCCGTAATCGACTGAGCTAACGAAGTAGTTGATGATGTGGAAGTGTTTTACCCAACAAGGTTTAGAGCTTTGACACAATATCGTTGGGTAAATGTTTACCCCAAAACAACCATGTTCCCTATTTTGACCCAATTATGTGTAACGGTTTTACCCAACACTTGTGTCATTTTGGTACACATAAACTGGGTAAAATCCTTTACCCAATAATGCTGTGTAGGCAATTTACCTTTTGTTGAGTAAAATTTAGCTATTTCATGGGTAAAAGGTTCACTATGTGTTGTGTAAGACTCTACACAACCACTGTTGTGTACATTTTTACCCAACAATCTTACACTTCCATGATGTCAAATCATGTTTTACCAAATTACGGGTACTTTTCTACACTTCCAGATTGTAAAACTCGGAATTCAATAGTAAACTATTGCATGTGTAAAAAGTTATTTTACGAAATCGATGTTTAGCACAATATTTGGTTAAAAACTACACATTTCTTTTGTACCCAGCAAAATTTGACATTTCTATGCGTGTAGGCCGATTCGTTTCGATATAAACAACTCATTCGCGGATTCCATGTCTTAATAACAAGTGACACATTATACTTTCTGGCACCTAAAAATTTCCAATAACCCTGCTCAATGGTTCATTGATCACATTGAAAGAAACAGATGACCTTTCTTTTCCTTGCCATCATTGTGAACATAAATTACAAAAAAGTGCTTTTGAGTAAGAATTGAAACATATCTTAATATATCTACTAAAATCCAATGAAATACCTGTCCCTCAATCGATAGCTATACTTCTAACTTTAACTACTGTGTGGAAGGTTTATTAATCGAATAAAATGCAATGTCTCCCGCATTACGAACTCTGTCATGATAGTTTTGGATGTCTAAAATATATTTCATGTTTTTATTTTATTTTATTTTATTTTCCTTTCTATTTTGCCAGATTCTGTTATCGATTTGAGTATCAGCGATTCCAACATAACCAGTAATGGTAAAAATGGTATTTATATCTCAAACCAATATCGAGAAATGATCATTATTGATTCATTAATTAGCAACAATGCACATAATGGAATATCTATCGAATATAAGTATGGTCGGGTAGAAATTGCAAACAGTGTTGTAGAAAGAAATGACCAATCTGGGTTTCTTTCAAGGAACGATCAAGGAGAAATCAACATCAGGCAATGTGACTTCTCAAGGAATGCAGATCACGGAATACACGTACGCAAACATCTACAGAATCATGTATTCTACATGTCAATCGATAGCTCATCTATGTCTTATAATGGCGCCAATGGCATATATGTTGATCACGTGTCAGTATGTAACGAATGGGAGTTCTTCCTAAGGGACTCTGATATCTTAGGAAATATGGGCAAAGGGTTGAGACTTGAGCAATATCCTCACTGTTTTATCGAGGGATTATGTAGCGTCAGTAAGTCTACCTTTGCTGAAAACAAAAATACTGCTTTGGATATGTACTACACAAATGCGATCGAAGTTGTAAGCAACGTGTTCTTCAATAATACTGGAGTAGAAACAATCTGCTGGACGTTGCCAAATGATGCCTATGATACCGAAGCATTATTTCAAAATAATACCTTCTTGAATAACTTTGGAGTAGATGTCGTACAACTCTTACCGAGTGAATCGTCAAGTCAATATGTAAAAACAAAGTTCACTGGCAATATATTTGAAAACAATACATGCTCTCGAGTTTTGTCAGTTGAATGGGGCCGGTACAGTACTTCTTACGACCAGACTGAAGTAGTTTCAGTTTCTGGCAATGTTTTCAAGAACAACATACCTCGATCCTTTAATGAGAGGTTTGCCCACATCATACCTGTAGTTACGGTCGTGGTCGACAGGCCGATAGTGTCTTTCGTATGCAACACCTTTGATAATCCCCTGTTTCCATATGAATTGGAAATCAACAAAGAATTTCGCGGCATCGAAGTTAACGCAACGCTGAACTATTGGGGAAGTGATGACGAGTGGCAAATCCAAGAGAGAATTTATGATTCTTTTGATAACCATGCTTTATGTACACTACAGTACTTTCCTTACCTAACATCACCAGATAAAACTGACGTCGTTGATCAAACATCAACAAGATCACTTCTACCCTTTCAGCGAGACCAGATAAAAGGTGGTATTGTAAAAAGATCTAAAAGATCACTTCTGCCCTTTCAGCGAGGCCAGACAATAGGTGGTATTGTAGATGGCACTGAAATACTTTCGTTCACCGGAGACAACTACTTTGCTGATCGCGACATTATTATTCAATACGGTGGAAAACTCATTATTGACCCAGGCGTTAACGTTTTATTTTCACCCTACTCGTCCATAATTGTCCAAGGTGAATTGATTGCGAATGGTTCTTTAGACAATAAGATTACATTTGCAGCGGATAGTTATGTAGCATCAACCGATAAGACAATAAGACTACACGGCAGCGCACCTTGGAATGGTAGACTCGAAATCCTTGTTGGTACTGAGTGGTTCACGATGTGTACTCAATACTGGACAATGACTAATGCCGAAGTTGCGTGTCGTCAATTAGGCTTTTTCGGGGTCGAACGTAGTACGAATTATTCCTCATACGATGGCACTAATATGATATGGAATCAATCATTGGATTGTTTAGGTCATGAAGGTACCCTACAGGAATGTCAAGTTAGAGAAGATGTTTCTGGATCTTGCACATCCCATTACGACGACATACTCTTACATTGCAGTGAGCCGCCAGCACTGTGGGGTGGCTTGGTCTTCACCTTTGACAGCGATGTGAGTGAATTGAGACACGTCGAAATCATGCATGCTGGATACAAATATGATTGGTCAATTAACCGTGTCACTCGCGGTGCTGCAATTTTAACGCATTTTTTTCATCATACATTTGAGGATATTGTTGTTCAATCACCAGCAAACACGGGTATTGAGGTTTTTCATCTGGACCCATTTCACGAAAACAGTTTGCAATCGGTATTTGTTTACAATTGCGAGTTCGGGTTACGATTTCATTACCCTGTAGGTTTTTCCGTAATTGACGGCCATTTTGTTGAATGTGAAATAGGAATAGAAGTGATATATGACGATTCCATTCACGAAGACGAAATACTGAAATACGTAGAGAGCAGTAGAGTTATATCTGAATGCAATGTGAACATCACTTTGGATATCAATGATATGATCATACTTATCCCTCCACCTGGTCAAGAAATACATACTTGTGTGGATAACATAAGTACTGCATTTGGTGGACAATTTGAAGTAACTGTTTTCTATACGGATCAATATTCTACTGTAAACGTTACCGAATTTGGTAATACAGCACTCTTTGTAGACAAAAACCAATACGACTACAGTTTTGTTCTTTCCCTTGGATCCGCGGTATCGGTCACTCGGCGTAAAGATTATGACTCAAGTACTAATGACTATCTCATCTACGTCAAGGCTGTCTATGGTATGTACTGTAGTTAATATTTTAAACCACGATGTAAATGGTACTTTTACTAACAGAAATCAACGTTGTAGAATATCTGCCTTTGTTTTGAATACCATTTTAAATACTACGTAAAATATATTCCGTAACTAGAATGAAAGTTCATATGTGTTGGTATTAAATTAAACTGAATTTAAGGTCTGCCAAAAACAAACATTTTTCTTTCCATGTCGTGATATGGTAACATGTTGGACGAAATGTATAGAAATATAAAGTTCGAGGTCAAATGTCACCTCATTTGCATAATATTGAATTTCCCAAGCTTTTATTCCCAAGTTAATGTGCATATATTAGGCCAAGAACACTGAAAACATTTTTCGGTTATTTTCAGTGAACATGCTTATTGATTATTTTTTGGAGGGGGGGGGGGGTGTGTAATTGTAATACCGATATATAAGGTATGTAATACATGTCGTAACCAAACTGTTCTCAGCATTTCACCGCAAATTACAATCTTCTGTCGGGTATACGGGGGGGGGGGGGGGGGGGGGGGGGTTACCGTTCACTCCACCCAGGAATCCTCAAACCAACTGTTCTAAAACATATTCAGAATGTTACAAAAATGATTTTGGTATTCAAAGCCGCCAAAACTGGTAAATGTCATAACATATCTGTATCAATCAATCAAAATGGTGAAAGTATACTTTTAACAGTAGGATATAATGTATTAGACACTACACTCTCAATGGCCCCACAATGTGTCTTAACATGGCTGCAAAAATGGTCAAATTCAATAAAATGGGACAATAGAATATCAACCAAAATGTATAATGACCACCCCAAGGGAAAGATTATTTATCATATTCGTAAAACAAGGTTAAGTTTGAGTTTTAATTCGATAGCATTAATACTATTTCTCCATTATGCTTGGTCGCTAGAGAAGCGGGAGAAGGGAATTTGAATCCTCAGACTTTTTATGCATGCATTTCGAACGCTTCGATAACAATTGACCAATTTCGCTCAGTTTGTAGAGCATCGGCTTAGAGATCGGGAGGTCCCGAGTTAAATCCCGGTCGGGAAATGTATATTTTTATTTCTCGACCACCACAAGGGAAATATTATTTATCATCTCCGTAGAGATGTTGGGTTGTGGATTTTTCGTCGCCTCAGCATTCGATCTCAATACAAAATAATTATAAACTGGATTTCTCGGGTGTGGTTACACCTTTCATCAGCAGATTCATGACTCTATTTGACAATCTTTTACGGTAGACATACATGTAGGTAAAGGCACGTGAAGCTCTTGGATAGGGATGGTCGTTGGTTTGAGCATAGTATAAGAGAGGGTTAACGGAGATCATTTGTAACAATGACGGGGACGATACAAATTACCTAGCGTCTACGATCCAATTTTGACGTCAATTGTTCGAAAGGTCAAGTTCGTCCAATCGAGTCATAAATCTGCTGAAGAAAGGTGTAAAATTCCAGGTATTATTATCTTATGTTGAGATCGCAAGTTTAACTTAAAATTATTAAGATACCTACATATTATCAAAGGAATAAGCGACAACATTAACATGATTACCCGTATTGTTCTTTGTGCTACCTTTTAGCTCTAGAAAGCTTCGTTTCCCAAGCTTTCAATGGACATTCCGAGGCAAAGATCAGCGACACACGTATTATATCAAGTCGGCAAGGAATTGTACTATCAACCAGGAATCACATATCCGTATCCAATGTAACGATATCAGATACGTCATTCGGTATCCGAATCAGCGATGATAGCCACAGTGTACATCTTGAAGGATTATACATAACTGATACCACTCTTGGAATATATTTCTATGGCTTTGTGGAAGATTTCTACGTATCTAGCAGCGTATTTGAGTGCGGCCAGGAACCAATTACAATGCGTGCGTATGTGTATCAAGTTGTAGATAATGTGCGTCACTCCTCGTTGATTGAAAACTCAAGGTTTTATGGGCGCTATAAATCATACAAAGCAATTTTGATTCATGACTACCTCCTTGGTAGTTATATAGAGGTAAACCGCACTGTTACAGGTTGTGAATTCCAAAACTTCGAAACTGCTTTTCAGTACAGCTATGATGACGCCTACTATGGCTCTGAATATGTAGATACTTCCTTTATTACATTGTCTAACTGCACATTTAGAGACAATACGAATGCTATACGTGCATGGTTTCGTGAATCCACTGGCGATGCAACTCTTAAACTGTTAGGAAACACTTTTACTGATCATACGAACCGTGTACTTGATATTCCGGAGGCTTCTGCGAAACTGGCGGTCACGATCAGTGATAACATGTTTCAGATGAATATGCAGACGGTGCTACGAATTCCAAACATAATTAGATTCTGCAATGTCTCTAATAATTCATTTAGGAACAACAGAGGAAGGTATATCGTTAACGTGTATGAGGCAAGACCAATAAACGCTCCAACATCCAATGTGTTTTATCACGTGTTTGAGAAAAATGTGTTCACGGACAACAAACCATCCTTCTTTTACTATGGAAGCGACAATGAACAACCATGTGTTTTGTTAACAAGAATCCATACTGCTATCATTCGAAATAACGTATTTGATAATAGGGATTTCCCTTCGGAATTCTGCTTGGGTGCATATCCATATTTCAATATAGATGATTATGTTGATGCTAGATTCAATTGCTGGCATACCACAGCTGAGATAGCTGATAAGATATTCGATCAAAATGATTGGAACGATCGACCATCAGTGTTGTTTTATCCTCATGGTTTGTGCTCTGAATCAGGACAATCTACAACAAATATCACTGGTTCTTCTGAACTAAAAGGACGGATTATGAACGACTTGTTCCTGAAAGCTAACGAGGGACCTTACCTTGTTAAATCTGATATTACGGTTCTTCCAGACGTCACACTAACCATAGAAGCTGGTACACAACTTCAATTCGAACCAGATATAGGTGTTCTTGTCCTTGGTCGCTTAATAGCGACCGGAAATGAAGATAATCCAATCAGGTTTTCTGAAGCACGTAGTACTGTATTGCCTGTCCACGAAGATATTCGTCTAATTGATGGCCCTACTAACTACGGTATTCTACAGGTGTACAGCAATGGTGTTTGGGGATCTTTAAAGGACTACGATATAAACTATAATGCAGCTATTGTAGCCTGTCGACAGCTTGGATTCGGTGAACTAGTAGGCTACTATCCCTTAGAGGATACAATATTGAACGACCGAACTAAACGTGGTCGCATGTGGGATTCCAATATAGATTGCAATGGTGACGAACAAAAGCTCACGGACTGTCATCGTTTTGACTTGAATCCATGCTACTTTTGTCAAAGTGATGACATGTTCACTTTAGTACTAGAATGCAGCAAATCATCAGCAAACCATTGGGGTGGAATCAGAATTATCAAAGACGAAACCTCTAACCAAGATGAATCAATACTTCAGTACGTTGAGATCTCAGGTACGGGGCAATTACACAACGATGCTGCCCCCGGACTCTTTCTGAGCCGTACCAATCCCATCATTGATCATTTGATAATAACTAATTCATTGTCGGACGGACTTTTTGTTGACAGCCCGAAATATGAATTTATATTGGAGGATATAGAGGTGCATGAATGCGAATCCGGAGTTGTTTTAAACAACATAGATCATATTCATATAAGACTTGAACGAATATCTTCACGGTATAACCGTCAATTCGGTGTAAAAGTAGCATCAGATGATGAACCAGTCCTATTTAGTGAGAATCTGTTTGGATTTCTTCCTGTGTGTGCAGAACGAAGTGTTGAAGAGATTACCATTGATACGTCTTCTGATCTTCTTTTCCAGAATCGTCTTAACACAAGGTGTGATGTTGCTCTCCAACCGAAAAGAAATGAAACACTCATAGTTGAGGCATTTCGTTTGCGTCTAAACAGCAATAATAATTACCGATGTTTTGCTACCCTAGAAATTTATGATAATACCACCGGTTTATTGCTTGGAAGACTGTCTTGCTCATCTGACTATATCCGCATTATTTCCCCAAGCACTGGTAGCATAGTTCGTGTGTCTACAATTCCTGTGTATTACTATTACTACAGACAATATAATGACAACTATTATACATCTGACGAGTTTTACGATATTGATACTGAAGTCGGCTTTGATGATGACTTAGGTCATGGGTTCCATTTTCGTGCAGTATCCTCTGTTGCGAATGGTAAGTTTTGCATTTCTTTACAGAAGAGGTTATATCAGGCGATTGTTATTTGGGATAACAGGAGACTCTATCAGCATACATATAAAATATTTGGTCCTTTTGGTACCCACCTTGTAAAAGTGTACTTTAGGTCCCAGATAAAGCATACTAATTATTAGAAAGTATCGTCTAATACTGGAACACCTCGTTCGATACTGGTACAAAGTCAGTGATCTCTAGTTCGATACTGGCACATATAACATGTTCCAGTATTGCCCGATACTGGTACATTTTGATGTTCCAGTGTTGTTCAAAATTCATCTTTGAATCAAAAAAGAGTCACCTTTTTATGACTGATTGAACATAATTCACTTGAACCCAAATCCGCATTTTTATGAGCCACATAGGCCTACTTTGTCAGAGATCTTCGTTGCTATTTTCATAAACGAACTTATCAGCATGATTCCGTCAATTTTTGTTCTACAGCCTTAATTAAAATAAGAATATTATAGGATATCCTCAGCTCCCATCCATTTTTCCACCAGACCTTCAGAAAGCATATCGAAAGGTAGTGACAGCTCAAATTTAGGCCTTTGTATCAAATTTCGAAATCACAGTCCTATTCTAACCAGAGGGTTGTTGTTGCCCTCACCCCTTATATTCTTCTCTGGCGTGCTCAAACGCTCATTAATAAATCGCTAAATGACTAATATAAGAGGTAATGCACTACCACCGATTGCGCTCCTTATTAGCGCTATCAATTTCATTGTTGATATTTATGATGTTAATAATGATTCCAATTCAATACTGGAATAATAAATTCATCGGAAAATACTTGATTGATGCGATAAATTATGTGTCATACGAATACAAATTCCTACTCGTTCTTATTTCAAATTTAATTGTACATTACATAGTTTGCTTTTGTGAAGTACTAATTTTGCTATACAATGTATACTGTAATCTTTGCAAATCAGATGCTTATATTTCCTGTTTGGTTGCTGTTATATTAAATGTAATTATCGTTTATGTCTTTCAGATGTATTTGAACACAGTTTGGTTGACTGCGACTGTTCATACAACTCACGGGGTGGTCTTGTGTATAAAAGTGACAGCGTTGTTCCAAATATATATGATGTTCACATCGATCGGTGTTTGTTTACAAACATCAACGGTCTTGTGAATTCAAACACGGAAAACTGTCAGTTGGATTCCGGTGAGAAATTGTATCTAAATAAGTAGTTTTTATAAGCGTTTTCGTGTGTAATAATGCACTTTGATGTAGATGTGCATGGGATACGCAACGTGATAGAATTACTAGCTTTCCTGTGGACTGTTTATAAGAGAGAAAGGTTCATATATTGATCCAAATAAGTGTACTTAGCCTACTGTGAACGCTTACATAAACATGTTAAAATCTTGAACCGTAATAATATCGTTTTATTGAGATTGTTTTTTTTATAAATAGACGTATCTAGATAATTAAGAATTTCATTTTTCAAAACTAAATTAATTGGACTCACGTCTGTCAATTCTGTGCGTTTGGTCTATACACTTCATCAGAATGACCTTTTCTGACCTGTGCTGCTTCCGGTTGAGGGTGCTGTTACGGTAAATAGTAGGCCATAGGCCTACACATAACCTATGTTAGAAAATGAGATTCGTCGTCTATGTTCATAGTGTTGGGTGCCTTCCATCAAATCCACATAGCTTCGTCACTCGGCAGAATAGGACACAGTCAGAGACAGAGTAGGGCCTATAGCAAGTCGGCAATCGCTGATCCACTTGTCACCGTAAACTTGCCCTCAACCGGAAACAGCACGGTTCAGAAGAGGTTGTCCTGTTGAAGTGTATAGACCAAAACAACATCAGCGTGTGGGTCCAGCGTATTAAATATATCAATGTCGCAATAAGGATTTTAACGATTAACCATACTGGTCTTTAAACATATTAAACAAGTTTATTTTGAAATGAATTTCACTGTTAAATACCATATTGTATTAATGATCCAAAATATTATTTATAGTGACATTGGCAATCATGGTGTTGTTATCTATATTCCAGACACAAACGTGTGCGAAGCTCCATCCCTCGTAAACGGAGTAGCTGAACCTTCCGGTCACCTACCGGTCAATACAACATTAAACTTTACTTGCAATAGTGGATATCATTTAACCTCATCGCCTAATGTTACCTGTCTTGATAAGAAATACACAGTTGATTGGTCAGATACTCCGCCTACATGTGGTAAGATATTGTACCTTGCAACGAGATCCACATAAAGAGTAAAGACCCAGTAGGCCTATATTATATCTAATTTAAGAATATAATTTTGCGCCTTTGTACATGGGAACATAACAAGCGTTCTAGATATAGCTGACAAAATACAAAAAACACAGCCAAATTTGACGACGAATTATTTAGTGGTTTGCAACGTTTTCACATTTGCAGAATTTAAACATAGTCTATCGGTTAGAATCATGAGTTTTGACTGAATAATAATAAGTACATGTATACTCTTCGAGATCCCGTAAACACTTAATTAAGGGCAAACACAATCAAAGATTTAAACTATTGCGTTGACATGTTGAATGTAGGCCTAAAGGTTCTTAATCAAAGGAACAACTTTCAGAGTTTCTGGCATACATCCAGAATTTAACGACAAATTTATGAGATAGGCGGAAGGATCAAGGCATTTCTTGAGACGATCAGTTGGAAAAGGATCCAAAGCACATGACTTGTTTGCAGATTTGGTAATGATTTTGTGTACATCGTCGGTGGAAACATGACCGAAAGAAGCGAAGGAACTGTTGGTCGACTCAAAAATCTCAACTGAGGAAACAGCAATACATTTTATGTTGTCAAGCGTGTCTCGCAGCTGTGTGACTTTACCATGGAAGAATGCGGAAAAATAATTTGCTAGATTTTTTCTACACTCATGATTAGGTAAAACAGGAGCTCAAGATGGTTTTGACAGACGGCAATCTGAGTCCTATGATAGTCACGTTTTGCTTGCTCCAACATGTGGCGATACTTGTCACACTGCACCGTGTATATCTGCCTTATCGACCTCCAGTCCGGACTTCAACCATCTTGTTTCACACCGGCGTTTTTCACGCTTTTCATTGCCATTTTGGCGAAGAGTCACAGATCTTTCTTTCTCAGATGCATGCTTATCAAGGTTGTCACGAAGAACTGAGGTATATTGATCAACAAATTGAGTCAAGCTATGATATGGATCTTTTGACAGTGCATAGGCTTAAATGTCACTTTTGAGATAATCAACATTGATTTTACACAAGTTACGTGACCGAATAGTGATCTTTGCAGATGGGGCTGTGAGATGTTTAATGTAACACTTATACACCTATCAGTTGTAAGACGCACTATACGACCCCCGGGAGAGGTGCGTCGTGGGTGCGTCGTTTACCAATAATTCTTGACGGAGGGTACGTCAGTGGCAGCCTTTGGTCCGTCAAAAAAATGACGGAGGGTGCGTAAAGGTCCGTCACTTTACATGGGTGCGAATGGGCTGATAGTTGACTGAGGGTGCGTATTTGGATGGCAATGGTCCGTCGTTTTTTTGACACAGGCTGCGTCATGGTACATGAGAAGTTGACGCACGTCGGTAAAGTGACGCACCACTCCCGGGGGTCGTATAGTGCGTCTTACAACTGATAGGTGTATTAACAGCATAGTGGTCGGAAGGAAGACCCCTATTTACTGACGAATCAGAGACAAGATGTGCAGATTTTCGGGAGATCACGAGGTCTAGCGTATGTCCTTTTCGATGAGTGGCCTCTTTTACGTGCTCTCCTAGGTCAGCGGAGTCGAGTAGATCCAAGTAAACAAAGGCTTCACGATTATCTGGAATGTCAACATGGAAATTAAAAACACCAACCACAATATTTCCTGAGTAAATGGAAACTGATTCAAGGAGAGTGGAGAAATCCTTAAATAACATTTACGGAGCCAGCTCATTCACTGTCGAAGGTGGAGGCCGGTAGATAAAAGTCTTACAGAGGATGATCCAGAGTAAACAGTAGAATCCATGTACTCAAATGAAGAGAATTGGTGGGTGTCATTCTGTTTCACATTCAAACCACTATGTGCAAGAAGTAAAACACCTCCACCTCTACGGTGCAATCGTGGACTATGGTAGATGTCAACGTGAGCCAAGTATATTTCACGAATAGTTGAACCAGCCGATCCATACAGGTTTATACAACATTCACATTTGTATTTAACAGTGGATATATGTTGACAAACAAGCATTTAAAAATTAATAATCATTGTAACTGGCAGTTTCATGCCCACCAACCACACAGGTCGGCGGCAATCATCAGACTGGTGCATATCTAATTATAAAATATAGTAAAAAATACAGCGTAACAATTATTGGCACATGCAAGTGTCAATAATAAATCTATAATAGGTGTGAAGAATAGGTGTGAAGATGTGCCCCCCTCAAAAGTTGAGGAAATTAAAAAAAAACCACCTTTAACGAAGGCATTTGGTGCACCATTTTTTCATATAATTACGAATTGTTGTGTTCAATATATGTATTGCAAATAGGCAAATTCGCGCATTTTTTTTTAATATCAATAATTTTCTTTTTACCAATTCTAAAATTTGTTGATAGGCCTTGAAAACTCAATTATTTTCTGCCTAAGAGCAAATAATTGTGAAATTCTGGTCTATTTTGGTAAAAACAAAATGTAATTTAATGCGAATCGTTTCGTGCCTTGATAAACCTGTGAATATGAAATTCTTCAATGCGAATCGTTTCGTAAACCTGTGAATATGAAATTCTCCTCTCCTCTCCTCTCCTCTCCTCTCCTCTCCTCTCCTCTCCTCTCCTCTCCTCTCCTCTCCTCTCCTCTCCTCTCCTCTCCTCTCCTCTCCTCTCCTCTCCTCTCCTCTCCTCTCCTCTCCTCTCCTCTCCTCTCCTCTCCTCTCCTCTCCTCTCCTCTCCTCTACATGTAATAAGATATTTTATTTGGAACGACATCTACATAAAGACTCAATTAATTACTTTACTTTACTTTATGGCGTCCACTCCACGTCTTGTGCCTTTCTGCTTGCTTCTGATAAGGATGTCAGACAAGGGTTGTTACAGTCCAACCAAATACCATACATCCACCTCTTTAATAGCTGGTCTACCTCTGGGCCTTTCCCCATTTACAGTGCCAACAATTGCAACTTTTGGGTATCTTTGAGGGTTCATACGCTGAACGTGTCCAAACTACCGCATGTCCAGCTTGGTTATGCCTAGTATCTTTCTTAGGCAAGTAATCTCAAACACAAGTAGCCTGCTCTCGTCATCCCACTTTAGAGTACATGTTTCAGGGCCGTACGACAGGATAGCCATTATACGAATACGAAATTTCAAAATCATGTAGTGCCCAGTGAAATAATATGATCGTAGTTATTTTTAGACTAACAAAATGTGAAAATCTCCATAACTCTTGAACGGAGCATATCTCATAAATGATCGCAAATGGTACCATAGAGGCCAGAGGGGGGATAATTTAGAGGTCATGTAAGCCGGTTGCGCAAGCCGAGAACCGCAATAACAATGACAAGTGCAAAGTTAATAATACTGAAGTGAATATTCTAAATCTGTCATCAACTGAGTTGTTACTGATCCGAAATACTGATCAATTTAAGTGTTATCGTCAAACAAATTCAACTAATTAACACATTGACGGATATCAACGCTGAACGACAACAGTATGAACGGGCAATTTGAAGTTGCCAGTTTAGGTGGGTGTGAACTATTCATCATCACTTTCTAAATTAAACGTTGCAGGCGAAACACTGCTGCATATCATTATATCATAGACTAGATATGAATTTGTATTCCGTGGTGGAAGTTCTCTCATCGGTCCCATTAATGTATGTTTGATTCAGTCGCCCAAAATATGGATTTATTGCAAAGAGTATTCAAACTTAAGATTCGTTTATTTACATATTTAGTTATCGACTTTAACTAATATTGGTGGACATAGCATCATGGAAAATTAATATGTTCGTTTTTATTTCAGACCCAATAATGTGCTCGACTCCTCCTTCGTTAGCCAACGGATTTGCAGTTTCACCCTTTGGAGATAAATCACCGATTTCTACCGAATTGATATTTACCTGCGACAGAGGATATCATTTGAGCTCGTCACCTACGGTCACATGTCTGAATGATTGGATTGGGACCCTATTTGTTCATGTATCTTGTTATAGAAATCACAATCTTTCAGGAAGGCAATTCTTAGAAAGAACATTCCATATTCAAGCAAAACAGATTAAAATAGTGATATGGCACCTTTAATAGGCAGAAGTGTGCATGGATGCGGAGATAGTATACGGTAACAAGATGTTTAAACATATCTGTTTATGTTACAGAAGAAAACATGTGCACAGCTCCTTTGGATCCCGTCAACGGAACAGTTGAAGAATACAGTCAGTTAATAGTCGGCACCGTATTAACCACAAACTGCATTGATGGATTTCATTTAAGCTCGCAAAAAACGGTAATCTGTGTGAATACACTAGACGGAAACGCAGCTGAATGGTCACCTGCTCCACCAACTTGCGGTAAGACAGGTAAGACATTTTATTCACAGCGTGAACCAAGGTATTACATGGTATTTGTAAAGATAATCAAACTGCAATTTCCAGTACTGAGCTCTGCTTAGTATATCAATACGTTTAGGTACACCTAACATAAAAGGTTCCTGACCAGGTGTTTTATGTTAGCTATTAAATTTCAGATCAGTGATCATTATCACAACAATTGAGTCGATATTAAGCGGTGCATGTGGTTGCCCTTTTATTAATATGCTACGGTGGTATTGGCGTGCACATTTGACAAACGTTCTTTTGCGTTCTTATCATTGCACTTTCATTATGCTATGGAGGTCTTCGCGTGACGCGTTTACCTGCGTACATTCTGTGTTCTTAGCGTTGCACTTCTATTATACTACTGTGTTCTTTGTGTGGCCGCTGTGGCGACACAATTTATTGTATTTGTTATGTACAGTATAACATTATATAATATACGTTACAATAAATCACCACGAACTGTTCTGTAGTAAGACGGCATTTCTTATTGCCCTCTTTGTTTCTCTTTCTAATCGCACGAATCCGATTCTAATAGTCATTGTTGTATTCCTTAAGCCGTTTCATCAGTCCTGTCCAGCTGCCTATTCCGGCAACATTGCCTGACCCGACAGTATGTTTTCTGCGCAGGAAACCTTAGTGTGAGTTAAAAATGTGGAATTTGCCCGCAACCTTATCTTAATTTGTTATATATACAGCAAGTTAAATGCGGTATTAGCGATATTTTCATTACCTGATTCGCTTATAGTACATATTCATCAAAAGGTATAGGTATATTTAAAAACGTAATTGATTTACCCTAATTTGATTTTAACAGTTTTTGTAATCAATGCAAAGTATACTTTAGGTCGCGGATTCTGGACTGTACTATTATCATCCGATACTGGAACAAATTTAGTGTTCCAGTATCGGCCGATACTGGCACATATAAAATATTCTAGTATCATATCGACCGATACTGGCAACATTTATATTCCAGTATTGAACGATACTGGTATACCAGTATCTGGGACCTATAATACACTTTTTCCGAATTTGCTTCACTTTTGTCATTAATTTCATATGAAAATATGGTTAAAGTGTACTTTGGGTCCCAGATTCTGGACTGTATACTAGTATCGTCCGATACTGGAACACCCAGTATCGTTCAACGAACGCATTGCTTACAAGAGTGCAGCTTATAACATGTAAATGTGTTCATGGTCGGGCCCTCACTTACCTGACAGAACTCTTGAAGAAACACGATCCTCCTCGGACTCTTAGATCTTCCTCCATGGACCTGCTAGATCCACCACGTGCAATTCATACCAGTACGTATGGCGAGCGTGCTTTTTCGTCGGCTGCTCCGAAACTGTGGAATGCGCTTCCCACCAAGGTTCGGTCTGTCAAATAAAAATCTAATTGATAGTGGAATCAACAGATTGTATGTTTTCAGTAAACTTTGACATTTGAAACCAATTGAATCCAAACAGTGTATCGAACCATATCATTTTGATATTATATGGTAAATAAGGAGAGTAATTCGATAAGCAACTGTTGCATTAGAGACAGTATAAAGTGTTACTTATTTTAAGTTGAGAAGGGGGGAAGTGTGATGGAATTTCCCCTGACGAAGTTCTTAACAGAGCAAAATTTAGACACAGATACACATTTCATGATATTTTGGCGGCCATTTTGAATATACTCCATCAGTGGCTATTCTTCAAAAAGCGCAAGGTCATTGGGATTAATTTCATCCATTTTCACTATCTTAGTTTTAACTCTTAATTGAGTCTTATATTTCAGAGGACATGTACGTTATGTTGGTGGCCATTCATTAACTTGTTCTCAATAATTTCCCCAAGACTGAATTTTTGGGACTTCTAATATGATTTTATTGGAAGAATTCCGCTTCCTATTCAGCTCTCTACCAACTTTTTTTCGGGCTCAAATCTTTAACGACCACACTATTCTAGATTAGTCAAATTTGACACGGAAATGGTCAAATCTGACACAGAAAATTAGTCCGCGGGGAAACTACAACTTATTAGCCAAAACAACACGGAAAAATGTGTCACTTTTTTTTGACACTGAATTGTGTCAAATGTAACAAATATCCGGGTCAAAATGATCATTTTATTTGTTAAATCTGAATCGGAATACTATTCAAATGATCATTTTGACCCGGATATTTGTTCCATTTGACACGCTTCAGTGTCAAAAAAGTTACACATGTTTCCAACTCATTTCAGACGCATAACGACCAATAAATTGATCAGTGTAACACAAACATGTGTCAAAAAGAAATGACACGGAAAATTTGACTAATCAACTAAGAGTGTAATACTGTGATATACTCGTTAATTATTCATCACTTTATTTGCTGTTTTGTGTGTGGTTGTTTTGTTATGTTATCTTATAACTGATATTGAATGCCATAAAAAAGAGTAGGTACCGGACAATGACCGAAGAAGCGGCTTGCATAGCATTTATAGGAAATTGGGAAATTATACAACCGTCTGATAACTGTGACGACGAGGTTACTGTAATTCTTGACCATGTTGCTGGGAGCCGGTTTTCCATATAGGGACTACAGAATACCGAAATTACTGTTGAAGCGTTTGATAGTTTTGGTAATAAAATTGTGTCCTGCTCCTTCAACATGATTATTAAAGGTAAGTTGAAAGTCGAAACATTTTTGTCACATGAATTATAGGGTCGCCAATTGATATATTGCGAGCAATGTGGGATAGACTCTGTGAAAATGAGTCCATTAGTTTCTACCCAAAATGACCTAAAGTTCTTTATCTGCAGCAGTTCAAATGGCTGAAATGGTGGAGAACAGGGTTCGTATCTTCGTATATCGCTAGCCTCTACATGTATTACAATATTCTCTCACCACACACTAAATGTCATAATTAATCATATTTAGCTGGAATCCTAGATCAGCGATTTCATGGTCAGTAAACGATATGCCGACAACTCTAGTAGGCTACTTGTGCCCAACTCGTTGTTCTGCTTGAATCCGGCGAATCCTTGCCTAGGCGAATTCTATCAACCGTGATGTCTTCCACATTGGAGTGATTGGTGTTGAACATGTATTGTATTCATCAATGAACGTAATTTGTGCTATATGTTTTAACAAGCTTAATGATGATAGTTCTTTGATTTTACTATGAACATCCAACTAAAGGAATTACGACATTTCCATTTTCTAATGGTATTTGAAACCGGCTTTCCGCGTGGAAAGTGTTTAGATATCACAAAACACAACTTAAAAGTTGTGTTTTGTGATATCTAAACACTTTCCACGCGGCTATTAGTTTGTATTCCATTATACAAAACAGAATTTCCAAAGTCTATCTCAAGGATTACTAAACCAATACTAGGCATGTTTGTACTTATTTTAATGCATTTCTAATGGTGATTCAAAATATGGTAATAAAATTCAATAATGTTGACATTTTTGAAACATTTTGTGAAATTTTGGAATGTCGTGTGCAGACGCCTGCCGCGTGGAAAGTGTTATGTTGTTCAATACAATTACGGGTGGATCTACCTACCTGTTTTCGTTCAAGTTCCCGAAATGACCGAAAGATATTTATCTGCGTCAGTTCAAATTATGAAGGACAAGGTTCATTAGTAGGTGCTAGCCCTATTACCATATAATATGGTTTCTTCTAATCAATATTTGTGATCAATCAAAATGCTGTAATTAATCATGTTTAGCTTTGTCTGATCAGCCCAATTTATCAGAACTAGAATCCTAAAACCTCGTGGATAGACAAACTGTAATTATTGACTGTTCTCATAAATAAATTATTATTTTAATTTTAAAGAGTAACGCTTAGCTTTATCCTGGTAATATGATGGAAGAAAGCACATAAGTGTTTACTCTCTTTCAGATCCTTGGCCGTCATATCTTTCTTGTCTGGATATTATTACACTCTCAAGAAATCGTTCCGGCGGTATCCACATTAACGGTTTCATGGTCATGAGTAAGAGCTATCAATAACTCTGAACTATTTGGTTTGTCAGAATCCGGTCCTTGCCTTTTTTGTATACTGCCATTTTCTAAATAAACATTGTATAAACGTGTCAAACAAACAGATCCTCAGGCCCCCAAAAAATTGTTATGTTGTTCTCGACAGCTTTCAGAGAGGAGGGGTGGGCGGGCGGATTTTTTTTTTTTAAATTTATTTTTAAAAATTTTCTTTTACCATCAGAAGCTCAAATTTCAGCCAACAAGAAGTTAAAATCACTCTAAGAGCCGCACATATATGTTATAAACACTTAATTTATTATTCAATGCCATTTAAACTGTTTAAAACAAATCTGAAAAAAAAACTGGGAAAAAAAATGGGGAAAAAAAAATCTGGAAAAAAAAAAATCTGAAAAAAAAAATAAAAATCTGAAAAAACCCCCCTGAAAAATTCATTAAAATAATACGATTTAAAAAGAAAAAAATCTGAAAAAAAAAAATCGGAGCGGCCCTAAAATGACGAGCGGGCGGTCGAGGACAACATAACAATTTTTGTTTGCCTAACGGCAAATAAAGTAATGAATAACATGTCCAAATGATGTACCCCGGTCAGCCGACGATGGAACTAACACAACCCAGATAATTATCGATGACGTCTCTGTAACTCGATCATCCTGTTGAAGATGCACACACAATTCAAATTGAATCTACAGCATCCGATGGAAACCAATACGTTATTATTATTATTATTATTATTATTATTATTATGATGATGATGATGCGAAAGTGATATTTACGGCATCAGATTCAGGTAAGAGTAAGATTCTTCAATGGCTCTGTAATTATCTTTACAATATCCAAAATATTACACTTTGTTTAAAAATTCGGCGTTATGGACACCGGCTTGCTTCTTTAACAACTAGGACCGTAGCATTTCCCTCTTGTGGCATGGTATACAATAGAAACGGTATCAGCTGCTTATTATAACATTGACCTTGAAACATTTGATACGATTGTTATATCTTGTTATAACTTTAATGATGTTGTAATTATTATAGATATGGAGTCACCGACGTTATTTGCGTGTCCCGAATACTTCATCATTATGATGCCCGATGGTGCGTCTGAAATCGAAGTTATATGGGACACACCAAGTGCGATCGATAATTCTGGCATCGAACCAATCATTACGTTCAATTATAATTAAGTTCGAAATAGGTGAATAAACGATGGATTACAACGCGATGGATTAGAGTGGTAATATAAATAATTGCTCTTTTACAATTGAGGTAAAAGGTAAGTAATACTTTTTTATTTTGAATATTCCTCAAAAAATATGAAAATGGTACAAGGTTGAACGGAAAGTTTCACGGAAAGATATTGTATATATCGTCAATAAAGTAACAAAAAGATTGTTGAGATGTAAAGGTACATTTAATGATTTCGAAACAATTATCTTTTTTCTGGATATTAATATTTCCTTTAACACAATGAAATTGGTAATCTCTGATATATTAGGGGAAAACACCTACATTTGACAACATTCTTTAAACATTGAACCTAGGTTAAGTATAATATTATGAAAATAACTAAGTTACTATGGGCTATAGAAACATTATATTTATCAATTGAACATTTTGGCTATCAGGGTCCAAGGCTTCACAGGCTATAATACGCAACACTATACGCAACACTATACGCAATGCGACAATACGCGGGCGTCGTGGCGACGGGACCACGCGGGGGGAGAGCAGAAAGAAAACAAAGAGAAAGGCAGAACTAAGGAGGCTGAGAAACGGGACGGAAGGGCGGATGACCTAAAGGCCCGGACTGCAGGCCAGAACACTAAATAGAAAGATACGGCTCTGGCGAAGATCTTAGTGTTATCTAACTCATTCCAGTTATCTAACTAATTCCAGTTAAAATGATAACCGGAAAACATAAATAAAGATACGGCACTACGAGGATCTTCCGTTGTCTATGGCAGGACAATAATCAGTCGAGATCATTCCTGTTGAATGAGATTCGGAGGACATTGATAAGAGATACGATACTATGGCAGATTTGTGAACTTCCGGTCCAGTGCGGAACATCGCTACTGAGGAACTAACTTCTGTGTTTTGCCCATCTTCTGATCTTCTAGTGGAACATTATACAAACGATAAGTGCACTTATTAGCAGACTAGATCAGTGATCACTGAGCGCGTGAAATGTGTTGCGTTGTTTATTAATGATTTATGTTTTTATTTATATTAAATTGTTGTTTACAAAATCTGGGTATTACAGTGAATTGTTTAATTATAAAGTCCGAGCTAACTCGGTCGTGACAATTGGGGGCTCGTCCGGGAATATCTCTTCAGAGATTAAATTAATTCTTTTAAGTAATAACTAATATAGATTTTTAATTTGTTTGAAACATAACATGTTGGGTTTTATTAATAGCTATTGACTCATTTGGTTTTGGTAACCCGATATCGGGTAGTGTTTTCATAGTCTTGTTACAATTTGTTAATGTGTTAGATTTTCCTATTCAGAATTTTGTCTTCTTTGCGAAAGTTCTTTGTTCAGTGTATACGTATAATTGTATGTCTTTGAAATGGATTTGGAAAAACTAACAGAACTCGGAAGTTCAAAGTTTGGTCTGTCGGGTACGGATCAGTTTGAATGGGTTGCTATGCAACAGAATGAAGTCCGCGAAGAACGAAAGCGTGAACGGGAAGAGCGGGAACGCGAGCGCAAAAGCCGCGAGCGCGAGCGTCAATGCGCAAGAGACCTCGCTGAGCTCGAAACTAAGAAAGTAGTTGAGCTGGCCAAGCTTGAGATGCAAGCACTTAGCTTGAAAAATGAGAACAGTAATCATGCGAATATACAACGACCGATGTTTGCCCCAAAACTAGTACCTTTTGATAGGGAGCGCGAACATTTTGAATCATATCTTCTGAGATTTGAACGGTTAGCGCAAGCACAAAACTGGCCTCCTGAAGCATACGCGCCGAATCTGTCGGGGTGCCTAACAGGGGAAGCACTAGAAGTGTTTGCTAGGTTAAGCACTGAGGATGCTCTGAACTATGACACATTGAAAAGGGCCCTATGTGAAAGATTCCAAATTACAGAAGAAGGATATAAAAGGAAATTTAGGCGCGAGCGACCAAAGGATGGGGAAAACTATACACAGTTTCTGGCCAGAATTAGTCATTATTTTGATAGATGGGTCGAATTAGGCGGTATCGGGAAGGACTTTGACACATTGAGAGACTTGCTCATTCGCGAACAGTTGGCAAATACTTGCAATTGGGAGAATAAAGACCTAACCATGTTTGTGAAAGAACATGACTATGACTGTGCAAAGCAAATGGCTGAGTTTGCGGACAAATATATCAGCGCTCACGGACGTAGATCGCAGGTTAAAGCAGGGTACTATATCCCACCTCATGCACCAAGGAACCTAGAATCCAATGGGGGTCGAAATCCTGGCGGTTCAAACGGATCGCGGATAAAGTGCTATAACTGTAATGAGTTTGGACACATAAGTGTCAATTGTCCCTTGAACAAGAGCACAAGGTCAAACCAAAACAAACAAAGACCGTTCAGATCCATGGCAGCAATGGCGGCAGAAAAAGAATCTGAAAATTCGAATCAAGAAAGTCAAGCAAATGCTTGTCTAATAATGAAAAAAACAAATATCAGAAAGTACTGATCTACAGGTTAAATTGGCGGATGGGTCAAGTATCCCAATAGTTTCTGCTCTTTGTAATGAGAAAGTCCCCAAGATGGGCGAAGTGGTCTCCAAGGTTGACCATAAAATGCCGGTAGTACAAGGATATCTTGGGAAACAAGAGGTCTCTATTTTACGAGACACCGGGTGTTCTGGGGTGATTGTCAAAAGAGGTTTGGTGAGGGAGGAACAATTGACTGGAAAGCACAAGCTGTGTGTCTTAATTGATGGTACGATCAGGAAGCCTCCAGAGGCTATCATTGAGGTGGACAGTCCGTATTACCGCGGTAAGATACGGGCTTTGTGTTTCGATAAGCCAGTGTATGATCTTATTTTGGGAAATGTTCCCGGGGTGCGTGATGCGAGAACTCCCGATGTGGATTGGGAACCACAGGGAGCGCTTCAAGTTGATAAAAGGGTGCCGATCGGATCAGAGTTGAATCAGAAGGATGAACAGGCACAACGGTCGAATGTGGTAGACCAGGAAATAGAGGTGGACGACGCTTGCGTAGGTAACGCTGTGGAAACTAGAGGTCAAAAGAAACGTGAGAGAAGAGCGTTGGCTCCGTTGCCAACGTGCAAGTCGATGATTAGGCAAATAGGTCCTAGGGAAATGAAAAAGATGCAGGATGCAGATGCATCTCTTGATGGGTATAGACGTAAGGTGATCAGGAACGCGGATGATATGGAAGTCAATGATCAACAGGAGCAACCACTGTTTACAGTGAAAGGCGGGCTGTTGTACAGGGTAGTTTCTCTGAGGGATAAGGTCGTTTCCCAGTTGGTTCTACCATGTGACTGCAGAGAAGATGTGATGCGTGTGGGACATGACTCTATCATGGGGGGTCATTTAGGGGTGAAGAAAACGCTTGACGCGGTGAGTATGGAGTTCTTCTGGCCTGGAATTGGAGCCGACATAAAGCGATACTGCCAATCTTGTGATGTGTGCCAGAAAACGATCAGGAAGGGTACGGTGACAAAAGCTCCATTGGGACAGATGCCATTGATTGACACTCCATTCAAGAGAGTTGCGGTTGATCTGGTAGGCCCAATTTGGCCGGTATCGGAGAAGAAAAACAGATACATTCTGACTCTGGTGGATTATGCGACCCGGTATCCAGAGGCAATTCCATTGCCGTCAATAGAAACGGAACGGGTAGCAGAAGCTTTGGTGGAAATGTTTTCAAGGGTTGGAATCCCAGAAGAGATTCTTACAGACATGGGTGCCCAATTTACGTCAGGTTTGATGGCTGAGGTTAGTAGGTTACTGTCAATGAAACAACTTACTACCACACCATATCACCCTATGTGTAATGGGTTGGTTGAAAGATTCAATGGCACCCTGAAGCAGATGCTGAAACGCATGTGTAAGGAGAAGCCCAAAGACTGGGATCGTTACATATGCCCACTACTATTTGCTTACCGTGAGGTACCACAAGCCAGTACCGGTTTTTCCCCATTTGAATTATTATATGGGCGTACAGTTAGAGGGCCAATTACTATATTGAAAGAGTTATGGACAGGGGAAGGGACTGATCCAGATGTCAAAACAACATACCAGTACGTGTTTGACCTGAGGGAAAGACTTGAGGCGACTTGTCAAGTAGCGCAGGAAGAGTTACGACAGGCATCGGGTAAGTACAAGAAGTACTACGATGCTAAGGCAAAGAAGAAAATCTTGAAGGTCGGAGATAAGGTTTTGATTCTTCTGCCGACTGACAAAAATAAGCTGCTCATGGAATAGAAAGGGCCTTTTCCAGTGATAGAGAAACTGAACAAGGTAGACTTTAGGGTAATTGTTGGGGGTAAGACAAAGACCTACCATGCAAACATGCTTAAGCTGTACTTGGAACGTGAGGTGGGGGCGCACTGCGAAGAACAATGCAGAAATGTGGTGTATAATGACAAAGAGGACAGTATAAACATAAGCTGTGGGGTCATTTGTGAGGATGAACAAGACCTTCGCTCCGGATTACAACTGTCGTTCCCAGCCCTTGAAGCCTCGGAAACAACAAACGACATAGTGATTTCGGAAACGCTAGACGAGAAACAGCATAAAGACATTGAGAAACTAGTAGACCGATTCAAAACAACATTTACAGACTTACCAGGACGTACGCACTTGATAGAATGCGATATAAAGTTGACCAGCCAGGAACCTATCCGAGTCAGGCCCTATCCCGTACCATACGCGTTAAAAGAAACTCTGTCAAAAGAAATCAAAACGATGCTGGAAATGGGTGTTGTTGTCCCGTCAAATTCGGCTTACTACTCGCCTCTGGTAATGGTTAAAAAACCAGACGGTTCAAATCGGAGCTGTGTTGACTTTAGGCGATTGAACCGGGCATGCGTTTTCAACGCCGAGCCAATGACGAGCGCCGATGAGATATTTGCAAAATTAGCGACCGATAAGTTCTTCACTAAAATTGATCTCAGCAAAGGTTACTGGCAAATTCCAATGGAAAAGAACGCAAGACAACTGACGGCCTTCGGTACGCCGGATGGTTTGTTCGAATTTACGGTTATGCCTTTTGGATTAGTTACGGCTCCAGCGATTTTCACGCAAATGATGCGAAAATTACTGTGGGGTTTGAAAGGTGTAGACAGTTACATAAACGATATACTCATACACACAGAAACTTGGGCCCAACATGTTGACGCAGTACAGAGTGTTTTCTTGAGATTGCAAAACGCAGGTCTCACCGCGCGGCCTAGCAAATGCTTTGTGGGGTTTCCAAATGTGGAATTTTTGGGACACAAAGTAGGTGAAGGGAAAATTGGCCCATGCGAAGGTACAATGGGCAAGATTAGCCAAGCTGCGAGACCAAAGACCAAGAAACAGGTCAAATCATTCCTTGGCCTGACGGGGTATTATAGTGACTTTATTCCAAATTATGCCGCGATTGCCGTTCCGCTTTCAGACCTAACTAAGAAAAATACCCCAAATACAGTGCCTTGGGGTGACGCACAAGAGAAGTCATTCACCTATCTGACACATATGGTAGAGAGCCCACCAGTGTTGCGATTGCCGGATATTTCAAAGCCATTCTATCTGCGCACAGACGCAAGCAACGTCGCGTTAGGTGCGGTACTGCTCCAAGAACACAGCGATGAATTATTTCCGGTGAAATATGCTAGCCGGAAGCTGCAACCACGGGAGAAGAACTATTCAGTAACTGAGCGGGAATGCTTGGCTATAGTTTGGGGGGTGAAAAAGTTCTATGTATACTTATACGGTCGCGAATTCATTCTCCAGACGGACCATCAATCATTAACCTATCTGGACCGAGCAAAACTCTTGAACTCTCGAGTGTTACGATGGGCACTTACACTCCAAGACTTTAAATTTCGATTACATTCAATCAAAGGAAGTCTTAACGTCGGAGCCGACTATCTAAGTAGAATTTGTTAGTCGGCTATCTACATGATCAAAGTAGTTTAAAAATATAAATACATGTATATACATGACAACGATACTATTCATGTTTTTCGTAATTAATTAATGATAAAGGATTGAAGTGATACACACAACAACAACCCAAAAGCAAAACAAAAAACCACCAAATTACACTAAAAGTCAATAAGTTCAAACAAATATGTTAGAGAATAAGCTGTTAGACGAATGCAATAAATATAGCATTCGCCAAAAGAGGGGGGTAGTGTCAGGGTCCAAGGCTTCACAGGCTATAATACGCAACACTATACGCAACACTATACGCAATGCGACAATACGCGGGCGTCGTGGCGACGGGACCACGCGGGGGAGAGCAGAAAGAAAACAAAGAGAAAGGCAGAACTAAGGAGGCTGAGAAACGGGACGGAAGGGCGGATGACCTAAAGGCCCGGACTGCAGGCCAGAACACTAAATAGAAAGATACGGCTCTGGCGAAGATCTTAGTGTTATCTAACTCATTCCAGTTATCTAACTAATTCCAGTTAAAATGATAACCGGAAAACATAAATAAAGATACGGCACTACGAGGATCTTCCGTTGTCTATGGCAGGACAATAATCAGTCGAGATCATTCCTGTTGAATGAGATTCGGAGGACATTGATAAGAGATACGATACTATGGCAGACTTGTGAACTTCCGGTC
Organism: Ophiura sarsii; assembly: GCA_035610835.1. Classification (NCBI taxonomy): domain Eukaryota; kingdom Metazoa; phylum Echinodermata; class Ophiuroidea; order Amphilepidida; family Ophiuridae; genus Ophiura; species Ophiura sarsii. The sequence goes on along the minus strand of CM069450.1, from coordinate 22,375,927 downwards.
CAGTGCGGAACATCGCTACTGAGGAACTAACTTCTGTGTTTTGCCCATCTTCTGATCTTCTGGTGGAACATTATACAAACGATAAGTGCACTTATTAGCAGACTAGATCAGTGATCACTGAGCGCGTGAAATGTGTTGCGTTGTTTATTAATGATTTATGTTTTTATTTATATTAAATTGTTGTTTACAAAATCTGGGTATTACAGTGAATTGTTTAATTATAAAGTCCGAGCTAACTCGGGTCGTGACATTGGCAAAATTGATTTTTAAATGTTGGCACTTAGAGTTTAAGAAAAAATATTTTGACCTTACAAGACAAACGTATTTTGAACAATTTGATCGACATTTGTATAATGCTTCGAGTCATTCAGCGTTGATACAACTACGGTCTGGTAACAACATAAAATCATAATATTTATTAAATGCACATGTAACGAATGTGCAGTTTACATTCGCTACTATTTATTATTAGTTCAGTTCACACATAATGTGATGAAAATTATAATATTTGTCGTGCGTGCGGTGTACGTCAATTCATCGTAGGTCACGCTGGGTCGACGCAGGTCACCGCGTGCGATGGTAGCCAGGGCCGCGTGGCAAAATAGGAGATAGTTAGCGTTAATGTGTCGCAGCCTGCCGCAATATCACGGTAAATAACGTCTAGTGTGAATGGAGCTTATGGCTCACAATTAATATACATCGAAGCAATCTTCAAGTACATCAAAATAGTTATTTTGAGGAATATATATCACTGCAATGTATTATGTTATAAAATGAAATATTAATGCAATTTTGTTTTGCTGCCTTCGGTTTCCGTTCTAGATGATGATGAGTGTTCGTTCATTAAACACTGACAACGCAATTTGTACCAATTACACCAGGCGCACTTGGTACGCACTTATACCTTAGGTTACACAGGGGATGGTGTGATGTGTACTGGTAAGTTGGTTGGTTTTGGTCTTGTGTTAAGAATCAAGTGAGACATTCATAGAATATTAAGAGAATCATATGCTACATTATTCATAACTAATGAATATGTGCGTACAACTCCGCTTCCACTCAAATTGATAGTGGACATTTGATATGGAAACGCGGACGCACAGCGCAGGTTATAGACGTATGCGCCCTCGCCCGGTTCTAGTAGTATCAACCAATCTGATATAATAGTCCCCATCCGAGCTGTTTTAATTAGCGGTCCATCCCCGACTCTATCATTGCCCATCAAATAGTTTACGGTTTACCCCACCATCTCCGACTCTGTCCACCACTAGGGCGGAAGAATAGAGACCTTCCGTGTCTGGAATAAGCGGCCATATTGGAGGTGACATTGAACTCTTTTCAAGTAGTTTTTGGCTAGCATATTTTGTCAAGTTATCTTAATATTTCAAGTATTAGTTATACTTATTTTGAGGTCATTTAGGTTGTATTGAATGAGGAGGGTTGTGGGATCCGAACCGTGTTGCAAACAAT
>CM069450.1:22299457-22369457 GCA_035610835.1 Ophiura sarsii | reverse complement strand
TATGTGCGATTTTAATCATTCTATGTTTCGTGTATGCATTGTTCTCGCTTTTTGGTGGTTCCTTGTTTCGCCAAAATGCATATATAAACAGATGGTTAAGGTCGCAGATATGTTATCTCGTTGGACTCTATATTATTGTTTGATACCATGTAATTTGCTTTTACATTAGGGTTGGTCCTAACATTTTTGTGCTATAAACCACTGCATGTACTCATGCAAGCCTTGCTTGTTGACAGACTGATTGTCTGCTTGATTGATTGATTGATTGATTGATTGATTGATTCTCGTACCGCCCGGTTATATCTTGTGAATCGAGCCGTCTATTGTCACATGCTCATTTTGCCTTGCAGGCAGCTCTATTAAACGGCTCGGATCACAATGCTCGGGGAGGGTGGTTTGTTCTCCATTCTAATTATATAGCTCATGTGATTTTAACCATTCTATGTTACATGTAAGCATTGTTCCCGCTTTTTGTGGGTGCTTTTTGTTTCGCCTACATGCATATATGAACAGATGGTTCAGGTCGCAGATCAGTTATCTTGTTTGACTCTGTATTATTGTTAGATACCAGGTCATTTGCATTAACATTAGTGTTATTTTCATCTAATTTTGTGCTCTATACCACTGACAGATCTCATGCTTGCCTCAATTTATGTATTAGACTGATTGGTTGATTGACTGGTTTTTGTTGTTGATTGATTGATTGATTGACCGTTTGTTATTGATTGATTGATTGATTGATTGATTGTATATGTTGATTGATTGATTGATTGATTGATTGATTAGTCACCTCCCGGTTACATTTTGTGAATCGAGCCGTCAACTGTCACATTCACATGTTGCCTTGCAGACATCTTTTTTATACGGCTCGGATCACAATGCTCGGGGAGGGTGGTTTGTTCTCCATTCTAATTATAGTGCTCAGGTGATTTTAACCATTCTATGTTACTTGTATGCATTGTTCCCGCTTTTTGGTGGCTCCTTATGGTTTCGCCTACATGCATATATGCACGAATGGTTCAAGTCGCTGATTTGTTATCTTTCGGGCGATTCTGCTTTTCTGCGCGCAATATGCATCGAGGTATAGAATGGTTCGGGTCACAGATCTACGATCTCATTTGACTTTGTATTAATGTTTGTTACCGTATGATTAACAGTTAAAATATGTATGGTCTCAATATAACCTTTGTGATATTAGCTTCTTCTAAAGTCACGCAGCTTGATTCATTTTTGTTCAAATTTCTTTGATATTCGGTTGCAGTCAGTCATGATTTTCCAGTGATTTCAGCACATAGGTCACAGGGATCACGGTTTTTAATTAAGCTCCATTCAAGCCTTGTTGGGTGTCACGCCGGGGTGGGGACGGACCGATTTTCTTTCATACGTCCCTATGCGCCACGATTTTCTAGGTCTGGGTTATGGGGAGTTAATGTTGGGGGTGGTAGGGGAGGGCTCGGGGATTCTTTGTGGAGGGTGGGGGGTGTCAATCACTGTATATTTGTTATAGTTAAAACCCCTGCTATGTACAACAGTGAATTTTCTTTGATTGGTTTTTTCAAATATGTTCAACACCCATATTCAGAAGTAGTAACATGCCTTACTCTTTACTCGAGTACGCCTTTGGAGAAGTCATTTATGACATTCTCTTGCTACAGTGCTACACTTTTCAATGAACGAAACGGTTAGTATTTGCTCTTTCAACTGTCGAGGGCTTGGCGATAAGCGTAAACGGGCAGATGTGTTGACCTTTCTAAATACGAAAAAGTTCTCGATAGTCTGTCTTCAGGATGTACATTGGACTTGCGAAATGGAGAATCAGATTAAACTTGATTGGGGCTATGACTGCTTTTTCAGTCACGGCACCAGCAATTCTAGAGGTACTGCAATTCTTCTCAATGATAACTTTATATTCAAGGCTCACGGTTACAAAAGTGATCCAGGCGGAAATTGGGTCATACTTGACATAACATTTTCAGATCTCAGGGTTTCTTTAGCCAACATTTATGGTCCAAATCAAGACGACCCAAGTTTCTACAAAAATATCATGGATGAAATTGAGAGCTACAATAACGCACACAGCATTATCTGCGGTGACTTCAACTTAGTCCAGCAACCAAATATGGATACGATGAACTACAATAGTGTAGGCAATCCCAAGGCAAGGAAAGAAGTTCTTAATATGATGAACATTCACGATTTAATTGATCCATGGAGGGAGAATAACCCTACAGCCCGGAGATACACATGGCGTCAACCCACCCCCTTTAAACAAGGGCGACTGGACTTCTTTCTCCTTTCACACGAGATGTTCTCAATGGTAGACAATACTGATATCTTGCCTGGCTATAGGTCTGACCACTCGATTCCAACAGTTACTTTCGCTAAGCAAACGCCTCATAGAGGTAGAGGTTATTGGAAGTTCAACAATTCTTTACTTAAGGACTCAAAGTACATCCAGGTAGTGAAAGATGCTATTGGCGAAATTGTCAAACAGTATGCTGCGAGCCCATACTTAAGAGAAAACATGAAAAATATCCCGGGCAAAGAGATGCAATTCAACATCAACGATCAACTTCTACTTGATATGATCTTGGTTGACATTAGAGGCAAGACTATTCCGTATGGTGCAAGTATGAAAAGGAAAAGAGAGAAGGAGATCAAATCACTTGAAGCTGAGATTAGCCGAATTGATCACACGCTTGATCTAAATCCTACGCATACGACGGCAGACACGCTTATGGAAGATCTCAAATCGGCCAACAAAAAGTTACAAGAGTTAAGAGATGTCCACATGGAAGGGGTTAAAATCCGCGCCAGAGTGCAGAATCTTGAATTTGGCGAAAAACCGTCCAAATACTTTCTTAATCTTGAAAAGAAAAACTATGTCAACAAGTCGATCAATTTTCTTGAAAAACAAAATGGTATTAAAACTAACAGCCAGAAAGAAATACTGGATGAAGCCAAGATGTTCTACGAGAACTTATACAGTGATAAGGAAAAGCAAATCGACACGTCGTTGCTCGATACGATTCCAAACATACCAACATTGTCGGAAGACGAATCCAGCCAAATTGATGGTGTCCTTGAATATGATGAAGTTCTCAATGCGCTTAAGTCGATGCATAATAACAAAACACCAGGTCCGGATGGTTTCACGGTTGAATTCTTCAAGTTTTTCTGGAAAGATCTTTCGTCATTCATCATTCGTGCGCTGAACAGTGCATTTGATAGGGGATCTTTTTCACATTTTCAAAACTTAGGTGTTATTACGCTTCTTCCGAAAGGTAATAAGCCGCGTCAACACCTAAAAAATTGGAGACCAATCTCTTTACTTAACTCAATTTACAAACTCGCTTCAATGTGCATTGCTAACAGAGTTAAGGGTGTTCTCCCAAAGCTTATTGAGGACGATCAAAATGGTTTTATGGCTGGTCGTTTTATCGGTGAAAACATTAGAATTGTTTATGATATCATTTTTCACGCTGAAGAGAAATCAATACCTGGGATGCTGCTTCTTATCGACTTTGAAAAGGCTTTCGATACTGTCTCTCATAGTTTCATTTTCAAAATTCTTAAGCGTCATGGCTTTGGTACTACAATTCAGAAATGGATTAGACTTTTCTATAACAATGTTGAATCTAGCCTACTTATTAACGGCAATATGTCGGATAGATTCTTTGTCAACCGGGGTTGCCGTCAAGGCGATCCCCTCTCGCCTTACCTTTTTCTACTGTGTGCTGAAGTACTTGCGACGATGGCAAGAAACAACCATGATATGAAGGGCATTGTTATTGATAACAAGGAGTTTAAAATCACACAATACGTCGATGATACCACATTTATTCTTGACGGTAGTGAGAGGTCGCTTGTAGAAACCTTAAATGTTCTTGATCAATTTGCGGTTATGTCTGGGTTACGTATAAATAGCAATAAAACAAATGTTGTTTGGATAGGCTCTAAGCGGAAGGAGCTGCCTTTAAGTACCTGTAGTCATCTCAACTGGGTTAGGAATAGATTCTCCATGCTCGGTGTTGATTTCAGTCTTGATCTGCATGAGATGCCAGCATTAAACTACTCTAGTATTGTTGAAGATATTCGCAAATCGATGAAACAATGGTCGAAGAGATACTTGACAGTTCTGGGTAGAATAGCAGTGGTTAAGTCCCTCTTTATCTCGAGATTCAGTCATCTGGTTCTGGCCATTCCCAATCCTGATTGCAACTTGATACATGAGCTTAACAATATGTTTTTTAATTTTATTTGGAAAGGCAAGACGGATAGGATTGGCAGGGACCAGATGGGTGGCGATTTTGACGAAGGGGGTACAAAAATGATCCAAGTTGGTATATTTTTCAACGCTCTGAAAATATCATGGATTAGACGTCTTCTAAGGGCGGGTAGTTCCAATAAAGCTGTTATCATGTTTCTGTATTTCTCACAGCTGAAGGACATGGATAACTTTATCTGTGGCACCTGTAGGTGGACCAATTCTATTAATAAGATGGGCAATATTTTCTGGAAGGAAGTTCTTCTTGCCTGGAATTCGTTTCAGCAACACATAAAGCTAAACGATTGCAGCGAAGTTCAACGGTCATGTATCTGGAACAATCCCCAGATTAATATTGGTGGAAATATTGTTTTCTATTCCAGTTGGGTTCAAAATGGCATTCTCTATATTAATGATCTCATGGACCCAGAGGGAGGATTTTACTCTTTGGAAGCACTCAGGAGAAAATATGTTAATCTTAGAACTAACTTTCTTGAGTACCATGGGCTAATACGTACTATTACTGAGAGTTTTAGAAAAGTGTCATTGTTTACTAATGCTAAGCCGGTTGCAAAACCATTTATTCCTATAAACATTGATATTCTATTGAAAGACAAAAAGGGCTGTAGGCGTATCTACAAAATTCTGTTACCCAATTTCAAAAATAAAGCCAAGCTAAAATGGTCGCAACAACTTCAGTACATTGACGATAACAAATGGAAAACTATCTGCAGCGCGCCATTTGAATGTACTGGGGATATCAAGCTAAGATGGTTTCAGTTTCGAATAACCCAGCGTATCCTGAGCACAAACTACTTCCTTAAGATGATAAAGGTTTCCAGCGAAGATCGATGTTCTTTTTGCTATCAGGTCCAGGAAACAATTTATCATATATTCTGTATGTGCCCTATTACTAACACCATTTGGAGAAAACTCGAGGAATGGATACTATGCAAATGTAAAATTAAGGTTTCGCTGTGCGATAATGACATTCTCTTTGGCAAATTTCCCATAAGGAAACATACTGGTCTCAATAACATCTTGTTGATTGCGAAATTTGCTGTATACAGAAATAGGTGCAATGGTTCAAAACCGTCATTTCAAAATATCCAACATGATATCATTAAGTACCATAACACTGAAAAACACATGTGGAAAAAATCTCTTAAGAATACTCTCTACCAAAAAAAATGGGACGTTTTCCACATGCTTTTTGTATAATTGAATTATATTATATTTTGTAATTTAGTGTATGTTTTAGTACGTCATTCTGTATTTATGCATAATAACCATATTCATGCAATATAAAGAGTTCTTATTGATGCTACTCTAACAGTTATCCACATACATTGTGTATTTTAATTGATGTGTAATCATATATTTATTGTATATTTGATTTGTCATAGCAGATGAAAAAAATAAAAAGAGAAAAAATAAAATAAAAAATAAAATAAAAGACTCAACACTCATACAAGATTGATCAAAAGAAGAACATTTGCATTGATATTGTTTGATATTCTTCATTTAATAATCATCCGAACAGAATTTTAGCCAAAGAAACAACTTTTGGAGCATTTTCATATAGTTCACTTAGGGCGTGTTCACACTATAGCTTTTTCCTCAACCCGGGTCGGACCCGGGTCGAACCCGGGTTGATCGATATTTCATTTTCTGTTCACACTAGCGCTATGTATGTGTTGAAATTGACAGAAATTTTCGTAAAAGGTTGCCCCAATTTTTTTCCCAGTCGGTCACCTCGTGAATTTCACGTAAGTGGGGGGGGGGGGGGGGGGGGGGGGGGGGGGGGGGGGAAGTGGGGGGATGGTCAAAAATGTCGCACGGTCACACAATTTCACACGGTCACAAAATTTCGCACGGTCACAAAAAATCGCCCTTCCCCCCATTTTTCCTGGTGGGTAGGTTGGAATTTCCTGCTGAGCACCTTCAGGGGGGGGGGGGGGGGTCCCCCCGGCTGTTACGCCACTGTAGGGGTTGTGTGTGTAAGTGTTCAGAAATGGTCAACCAATATTTTATATTGGTGCAATTTTTTATTTAATTTTAACAATTTAGTATCTTATAATTTTTGTTGGGTATAAAAAATTGACAAGAATGAATTCCTTACAATTTTTGTGAACAACATATTTTGATCAGATAATCAAAATTACGGATTTAGTTGAGTTGGAGCATGACTTAACTTTGACCATGTTTAGAAATGTTGGGATATCGAAATATACCCAGTGGTAAGGGGTTGCAACGGATGTTGACACCCCAGCGTGCAAATAGTTAACTTATAATAACTAATATTTATTTATTTGCAGTCGCCATGGTATGTGAGATACTTCGGTCATGAATGCACCGAGAAATGTCATTGTCTAAATGACGATCCTTGTAACAAGTCTACTGGAAAGTGCCCTATATGACAAGGTATAGATGGTGTGACCGGTGACGTAGTGCCCGGCAGTATGCGTGCGCACCTATAGGGAATGTGCATTAATTCACACTTTTTTATTTTCTATCTTTTATTGTTTATTACTACCATAACTTTCACCATTCACATAGTTTCATTGTATTATCGTTACATGTATAACACATAATTTTCACATTTTACATAGTTTCATCATGTTAACATTTCATATCATATGCTTTTCATCATGTTTACATCATTGCATAACATTACGTATATCATGTATAGCACATTTTCATATGCTTTTCAGCAAGTTTATACATTTTCATATGCATTTTTGGCATGTTTACAATCATGTTTATTGCATATCATTACATAACATGTTTTTCAGCCTGTTTACATTGCAAATCATATAAGCAAATTGTCATATGCTTTTCAGCATGTTTACACATTTTCATTTGCTTTTCAGCATGTTTACATTCACATGATTTTCATGGTTACATTTCATATCATTGTATATTATATGCTTTACGCATGTTTACACATTTTCATATGCTTTTCGGCATGTTTACATTCATGTTCACATATATACTTTTCATGGTTACATTTTATATCAATTACATGTATAACACATTTTCATATGCTTTTCATCATGATTACATTGCATATCATTACATAACACGTTTTTATATGCTTTTCATTCCTTACATGTTCACATTTTTTTTTTTTTACATTTCATTGCTTTTCATTACATTTTCATATGCTTTTCAGCATGTTTATTTCAGAGTTTTCTAATTTTAAGTTCATTATAAACACATACGAGAGGTATTCATGCTAATGCTGAATAATAAGTTATCATGTTTTCAAATTGTATAGTAATATGACTACAAGGTACTTAATTCCAACATTTATGTCAGTCGTCTAACTCTGAGCTCATGTAATAATAACGCAACTACATTTAGATGCTTTCCGTATTTAAACTTGCTAATGCACATTTTGGCCACAGAAATAATCGTATTGCTTACATTATTACATTTCTTGTTATCCTTAAAATAACCAAAAAGAATATCTGTCACAGACACTTTTACTTTTTTTCCTGTTACGTCAGAGAGTATTGTATTAATTTCTAACCATACTTTTCTTACATTCTTGCAATGAAAGAAAAAATGTTCCAGATACTCCTTTTCGTTACATGTTTCACATAAATCATTGTTAGATTTACCCATTTTAAGTAGTAATATTCTAGTCGGATAAATATTGCAAAGTATTTTCCAATTCATGGTTACAAGTTTGGCTTCTTTTATTGAACATGTTGCATTTCTCCATATATCACTCCACTGAAAGACATAGTTGGGGAATTTTGTCTCCCAAAAACGTTCACTTATTATTATATAACTGTTATTTTTGATGTCAATATGTTACGCACAGTTTTAGAATTACATTTTTCTATTGGCAGGAAAGCAGAATTGATCATAAGACCAATCGTCTGTTTAACAGTTTTATTTGGCTTGATTCTTTTTTTCCAGTTTTTTGGGACTGCTGATTTTATTGTTATATATTGTAGCATAATTCCTCCAGGCCTTTTAATTCTCTTACTTATTTCTGACATGAATAGAAATGCATCATTTCATATAAGCTTGACATACTGACAAACCCAGCTTTAATCCAATCTGTAAAATACAGTGTGTTTCCAGAGCATTGAACACACGTATTGTTCCATACAATTTCTTGACTCGGATAATCTATTTCATCTACATTCATAGCTGACTTTGTTCTCAGCCATACTACTATTAGGTTGTGATAGAATGTTGACATATTATTAAGTTGTGCTATACATCTTTCATTTAAATTGCTATAGCTACTATTACACTTTAGAATATTTAATTTCAAATCATTCATATGAAATTCATGTAAAGGTATATTTTTCCAAGTTGCTATCGAGTCATTTGTAACCCGTTTAATCCACGAAACTTTCAGCGAGTTTAATCCATTTTCAATCCACCTTCAGTATAATCACTAATCATTGTTCTTCTTTTGACTTTTCGATACTACCCCAAACGAATTTAAAGAAAGTGGAGTTGAGTTCATTGATAATCTTATCTGGTATCTCCAGTACACTTGAAATATAAGATAGCTGTGACGCCAATAAGCTTTTTACAATAATTATTTTGCCAACAATAGTCAAATCCCGTTGATTCCATATTTTAATAATATTTTTTATCATAAAAATTAACTTTTGAAAGCCAATTGTCCTCTATTTCACTAACTGGTTTTGTAATACTAAAATAAATGCCCAGAGATTTAACTACATTATCAGGATGTAATTTCCATTTCATATTACATAATTTCTTTTGACTTTGTCTACATGATCCAATCCACATACCTTCTGTTTTTGTTACATTTAGTTTCAGCCCAGAGAATAAAGAGAAACTCTTTAAAATATCCAATACTTCCTTTACATCTCTTTTGTTGTTAACAAAAATTGTGATGTCATCTGCATATAGCGATATTCGGGCCTCATTTCTTGACTAATTATCTAAAGGAAGTTTGATACCGTTTATATTATCACACTGCCTTATTTTACAGGCAAGACTCTCTATTGCAATAATAAATAACAAAGCCGATAGAGGGCATCCTTGCCTGACACCATTTTCTATCTCAAAGAACTCTGAGACATTGCCATTTTGCATTATACAGCTTGAAGTATCATTGTAGATGGTTTCAATCCATTTTATAAAGTCATCTCCAAAATTATGTTCATTTAACACTTTAAACAAATATTTCCTATCTATACTATCGAAAGCTTTTCTAAAATCAAGAGACAACAGAGCACCTGGAATATTTTTTTTCTCTGTATATCTTATCACATCTTCAATCAGATAACGTTTTCTCCTATATACCTTTCTTTTATGTATCCAGATTGATCAGGATCAATAATTGATGAAATGACGTTTTGAAGTCGTTTTGCTAATGTTTTTGTTGCTATTTTATAATCAACATTTATCAGAGTTATAGGTCTCCAATTGGAAAGATTTTTTCTTTGTAGATCTTTTCCCTTATTTATTAATGTAATAATTCCCTTCCTTTGGCTTGAAGCCATTATCCCCTTATCAAAACCTTCATTTAAAGAACGAACTACTAGATGTTTTATCTTTGGCCAGAAATGTTTGTAGAACTCTACTGTAAGTCCATCGTGCCCAGGACTTTTATTATTTTGCATTTCTTTCATAGCATTTTCGCATTCATCAACCGTGAGTTTTCCTTCACATTGATTTTTTTCTTCATTTATTCAGTTTGTTCACATTAAATGTAGATTTAAAATTATTATACACCATTGGATCAATATCTTTGTCTTTCTTATATAATTGTTTGTAATATTCTACCTGTTCTTGAAGTAATTCGTCATCATCTGTTATGATGCTTCCATCTTTTCTTATTAAGCTCCTTATTGTTTTAGACACCACATTCCTTTTCTCTAAATTTAAAAACATATTTAGTATTCTTTTCCCCTTCCTGTATCCACCTTTCTTTCGATCTTATTTTTGCTTTGTTCGTTACATTTTGCCAGGCCAGTTCTAAATTTAGTTTTGCTCGAGCATATTTGATATGATATTCTTTGGAGTCATTTGAGTTAACTCTATTTTAATATCATTTAACTTTTTTTCTAGATCATTAATAATGCCGCCTTTCTTGTTTTTACATGAACAGTATGAAATGGTAAATGTTCGTATTTGATTTTTTATATAGTCCCATAACATTCTATTATCAAGGATATCTTTATATTCGGCATGCTCCTTATCAAACATATTAGTTAGAGCAGTTGTGTATTCAGCATCTTGTAGCAAACTGTTGTTGAACTTCCAAAATCCTTTACCTTTTTTCATATTTCCGGTGTTAATATTTAATTTGACCGCTAAATGGTCTGTACAAGGTGCTGTAATTATTTGACAATTTGATATAGTATTTTCTAACAATATTGGCACAAACCAATAATCTAAAGTAGATTTATATACATTTAGGATTGATTCTTTGCCAAGTAAACCTTTTTTCTCGTGCATGTTTTTTTCTCCACGCATCACATATATTATAGTTATTTAACAAATCTTTCAATGATCTTTGTGATTTGCTTTTACATGTTTTATCTAAATCGATATTAAAATCTACACCCAATATATTATAAAACCTTCAGAACCATGATCATCAATCAAATTTTCCAAACATGAAAGAAAAATGCACTTCTCTTTTTCGTCGTTTGGACCATAAATATTCCACAGGTTATATCGTTCATTTTCAATTTCTATTTTGACACACATATATCTATGATTTATTTTTATTACATCGTGTATTTTAACCTGACACTGCGGAGAAATAAGGGTGAGCAAACCTTTACTATGTACACTATTACAGAGAGCATATAGTTCTCCACCCCATTCACGTTTCCATTGAATTACATCTTTTTCAATACAATAATGCTTCTTGGATAAAGATGATATCACATTTTTGCTTTTTTAACCATTTGAATGTTGAATTACGTTTCTTTTTCTTTCTCAATCCACGAACATTAATTGTAATTAAATTAAGTGTTTTTGAACGGTTCATCATGAGTTATTTTGATACGTGATACAAAATGTAATAACATCATACATGTATACTTGTAAAGAGATATCATACATGTCATAGTTAATTACCGTGTGTAAATTAGGTAATTTAGAACAGTTCATCATGGTTATTTTGATATGGACTACAAAGTTCAATAACATCATATAAAAAGAGGTTCTAAACAAACATATTTTAAAACAGCGTTGTTAGAGCGTTTTCATATATCAAACATACTTCAGTTCTGTCTCTCACATTCCTCGTCCGATGATATCGATGATATGGGGGATAATCCATCTTCATCGGATAGGATAGGTGATTGACGTCGCTCTTTTTTGTTCTGTTTTCTCATGTCTTCTCATATTCACAATTCAGTAAGTGCTGTGATATGGTTGATGGCAGTATCTCTGACATGTCTGATCCTTTTGCTGTCTCCACTGGTGTGCAACAGGGTTACATGCTGGCTCCAGTCCTCGTTGCAATATTTGTAGACTACAATTATTGAAGAAGGCTACATTTGATCTTGACTGCGGAGTTGTGACACATCTACCAATGGCACCCTGCCCTGCCTGCCGTTGCCGGAACAACGGCACCCTGAAAACGGCACCCTGCCGTTGTTCTAAAACGACCTACATTACATTTTGCAGATGACTTACTTGAAACCACACTTCTGTGAGCTCAGCTGACAAATACTGCTACAGCAGCAAAAGACCTTGGCCTCATCATTAATTAGCGTATCCCAAACAGAGTAGATGACTGCCAACTGATGCAGTACTCACCTAACATTCCAGGTCTATTGGGATCAGCCATGTGGCAGAATTCAGGTATCTTGGGTTTATTATGGCACAGATTTCAGGTATCTGTGGGTCTATTACGGCACAGATTTCAGGTATCTGTAGGTCTATTATGGCATCGGGTGCAAGTGACCTTAAAATACAGAGGACTTAAGCATGTTGTGCATTCGGGAAGTTAGAATGCCAGTGGAGGAGCCCTCACATAGCTATCAAAAGTGAAATTATTCAACACGTGTGCCGCCAGATGAGAATCGTTCTACATAAATTTCAGCTCCGTCTTCTTGATGAAGAGCCTGCTAGAATGTATGCCACCTACATACCAATTGCCGAAGGTTAGGCTTGCACGACCTGTCGTCAATGTACATCATATTTGACCTACATGTATATACAACACATATGTAATAGTGGACAATGAGAGCATGATTCAAGAACGACTGTGACAGATAATCACTCTTGCTGAAGACTGACGTACATAGAGAAAACTTCTAGTCGCCTGCCCTTCAGCTGAAGGATGATGACATATTATCACAAAAGCGCTTGTGCCCCTTAACATTATCACTGGCATTACGGAAGATTTAAGGCTACAACGGGACAGAAAACTTTTTGCAATGCGAGCACACAATCTTTTTTGTGTGAATTAAATTAAATTCGTTATATAGTGGGTGTGGTTTGGGATGTCAGCAGGCAATTTGATTGGTTTATGGCTAATTTTCAGCCGATATGCCCATACATATCGTCGCTGTTCTGACATAACGACACACCACAACAGAATTAAGTAAAGAGATGTGTCGTTATGTCAGAACAGCGACGATATGGGACAATGGTGTATAGTTTGGGGCAGGGTTTAATTAATTCAAATAATAATACCTTCAGTGCGTATGATCTCTGCTATAGCGGGCCCTACACAACGTCGCCGGCGTATGCGTTGTGCGTATAACGCAGCGTTGACATGTGCATGTGTGCTAAAGAACGGGATTAATGCGAAGCAGGAAGTTGGTAAACAGCTCGCTGGATTCACCGATTTTATAAAGGGGGAAATTTGTTGTTGTTTGATTAAAATAAATCTAACAAACTGCGTTTTTTTATCATAAAAGATCAAAATAACCAATAAGCTAAATAAGAATGAGAAAACCACTTAGAGAACACAAGTGCTACCGCAAGCATATAACGGACATCAAATGCAGCGCCCACTAGCGACTAGCTGAACAATAGGAATCGAACCACGGCTAAACATCAATGGTCGCTTGCCCTAATGTCAATTGTCTAAAGCGAACTATTGGGAGTCAATATATTAGAAAATTGACAAATCAAATTTGTTGTGTAATGGTATGGATGTAATGAATATTAGTCAAACCCCTATTATGGATGAGATAAGAGCCAAATGCCATTCCCCTGCAACATAGCAGATCGCTACAGATGAGTAAAAATTAACGTGTCGCAAAAAATTCAAAAATTCAACAAAAATTTAAAATGTTTGCAACTTTCATTTCAAGATTTCTCTGTAATTTGTGCATTAAAGAGAATGATTTCGTCCATAATACTTATTTATACATCAAGGAATATTTTGATAGCTTACTTTTTGAAATTGATTCTATAAATCGTCTAATATCAATGCTCCCGTAAGTCCCAAAATATAAATAATTAAGTTGTCCCGAATGTCCCCGGTCAGTCCTTATATTTGGTCATATCTAAAACATTTTTAGTGAGTTCACACGCTCACCATAGGCCCATGAACAATGATGTCAATAAAGAAACAAACTAATACAACAACAAAGAGTTTCAACACATTTCCCAATCGACACTCTGCCCATCAACGGCTAATTATCGGTGTTTGAACTCACGTCATCTTAGCATATCACACACTACACATGAATGCCTTCATTGAACACTAATCTATCTGCAGTCAAATCCGGCGTCACTACTGCACTGATACAATACAGGTATATGTTCATCGGTTAAGCATGAGCGGGTAATTTGACTAGGGTTGCGAGGTTTTAGAACTGACGGAAAGTAAGATAGGGAGGTCGAGGACAACCAAACAATATTTTATTATTGGCCTTCTGGTATTTGGAAAATTTAGTCATGGACGATTAGTTCAACAGTTAAATGCGGTCACTTGGAGGCGCTGTATATAATGTCTCTAGTGTACCACTTGTGAGAAGGTTAGTATGCAAGGCATGATTGAAGGGAAGAGAAAGAAAAGCAGACCTCGGTCCTGATAAATTGACCAATTTAGAACGAATTTTGTTTTTAAATTTTGATGGTTACCATGACAACAAGTATGGTAAATACAACTGACACAATTAATCCGTTACTAGCTCTGTATACAACTTCATGCATTTTGTACCTTACTGAAATATGTATTGAACTGTTGTGTTTAGAAACTAATAGAGTGGTTAAATGTTGATATTGTTGAAAAAGGAGTGATTTTGACTTTTTGTTCACCAAGCCGCCATTTAAAAGAGTGACTTAAGGGGACACTAAATCCTTGCGCGTTTGGTGTAGGGTTCGGATAAATAGTACCTATATCAATTTGATCATCGTCCCAGGGGAAGCAAATAGAAGTAAATCTTTCTGATTTTTTATGAAAAAGATAGAATAGAACGTTATAGCATTGCTAATGTTGTCAAAAATCGCCGGAATCGAATACACACGGGGCCTAAGCTGCGGAAGGATATAGTGGCCGGAACCGGTGAGGAAGCAAAATTATCGGTTTAAAATGGTGAGGGCGCTGTTTAGGTGCCCGTAGCGGAAAATTTGATCTAGATTGGTAAAGAAAAATCAAGTTTAAAATAAAATTCAACACATATGTTAGACATTCATGCAAAATTAGAACTTCCAACATTGTTACTAAGGGCCCGAACACGGTCTTGAAAAAGGGCCGAAATGCGTGTATTTCAATGGGGGATTATTTAGTGGTGTGCCCCCTTAATAGATACTTTTGCCCAAAAATGTCTATTTTTGATGGTTTCCATGGTAACAAGTAATAAACAAAGTACAACTGGCACAACAAACCCATCTAAAATTATGCACCATGTTATAGAGAACATATTGATGAAATATCGGGGTATAAATCTCAAAGATAGTTGATTTAGAGCAATTTTAGAGGTATTTTCCCTTGAAAATGTCTGTTTTTGATGGTTTCCATGGTAACAAGTAATAACCAAAGTACAAATGGCACAACCAATCCATCTGAAATTGTGCACCATGTTATAGAGAACATATTGGTGAAATCTGGGGGTATAAATCTCAAAAGTATTTGATTTAGAGCAATTTTACTAAATCTCCTATATTTTTATGGCGGCCATTTTGAAATTCAAGATGGCCGCCGCACCATTGCTTAGACTGGATCATCCTGTCTTCCCGATTTTCCACACGGCCCCTGCGAGGGTGCTCAAATGTGAAGACTGGAAAAAATACAGTTCCACAAGTGTGCGCTGATCAACTCATGAATAATGAATGAGATCCCAAATATGGACATGATAAATTATTACATTATGAATAAGTATATTACATGTAATACTAAATCTACCAAAGAATATGAAACATTATAATTTACTGTAAAAGTAGAAATTTTTGCGATGTTTTTATTTTCGCGAATATCGCGAATCAATCTTCATTCGCGAAAATTATTGACTTCTATTGACTTTAGTTAATGTTGAAGATCGTGAAAATAAAAAAATCGCGAAATGCCTGTTATATGACCATTTTCGTAAAAATATTGACTTTTACAGTATTAAAAATATCATGAATTTCCATAATGTGTGTGTTCCCTTTTAAAGCCTTTTTAGTCCCCTAATCATGATGCTGCAATAAATCTCTGCTTGGTATTGTAGTTTAGGTGCATGGTACACATCAAACCTTACTGGGGTAAGGTACAGCTTGACCTATTATGTAGGTCAGGTTCGGTGGTTCGATTCCATCACCAGTAATTTTGTGTGCCTGTACTGACACTGGATACCATTAGGCGATGACAAAACCTTGTGCTATAGCCATATATGGGCAAACGGCAGGCCCGTAAGCAGGATTTTTTTAGGGGGGGGGGGGGGTATTTTGGAAAAGGTACATTGGTACCTCAAAAAGGTTGTGTATGGATATTTGGAAATAGTTATAATCAGCTGTTATGATTGGTTGCCACAGTTGTTTGTTTGGGTGAAAGTGTGAACAAATGAAATCAAGGGTACGTGACTGTTTAGGTGGCCTTATTTTAACACTATACCTAGATAACCAAATGCAATATATCCAATGATGTGACCTTGCCAGAAAATAAGTTGATCTCTGCAACAAGCGTGCTGAACTTGTACCAGTACAGTTATCTAATGTAATAACAAACTCACTTCGCGAGAAAAAAGGTACATGGGTACAAAAAAAGGTACATTGGTACAATAACTATACTTTTTTTTTTTTTTTGGAGGGGGGGGGGGGGGGGGGGGGGGGGGCGTTTTGGACTAAAACATGCGTCCGCCCCCACCCAACCCCCCAACCCCTAGTTACGGGCCTGGGCAAACGGACCTCTCAGGTAGGGTAGGATAGCCGGTTGTTTTAATATTTTAAAAACCATTTCAAAAATCTCCTTGAAGATAGTATAGTGAGAAGTCAGTCAGAATCAGGGTTGCAGCTAGCCACATTTTAGGGCCGGCTAAAATCTCACACATTTATCGCTAAGCTCTGGCATTCTCAGCCATTTTGTGGTATTTAATGTACATTTACTCAATTTTTGAGTCTTAGTGCTGGATAATTTGAATTAAAATTGCTGTGAGTGCCGGTTGTTTAACCTTAGTTCCATTCGCTACCGACCGGCACCGACCAGTGTCAGTGGCGTACCCAGCTTTTTTGAAACAGGGGGGGGGGGGGGGGGGGGTGGGGGGGGGCGACCATAGTTGTACCGACGAAAGGCATGATTTACCGACAATTTTTTTTACAGACTCCAAAAAAATCGCGGACATGATTTAGGCCTATAATCTTCCTTTCAGGCCAAAAACAAAACAAAAAACATGTTAAGCGTCCCCACCCGCTTCCTTTTTAGGGGCTGCCTCCATTTTTATTTTATTTTTGAAAAATTAAATAAAAAAATAAAAATCATATTTTTTTACTTTAGCACACCTTGTAAAGCTGATTGGTTATTGCCCTGTGAAATTAACTGGTTCTCTCCGTCTCAGAACTCAGGACAAGACATGATTTTGGTCTCATTTTCTGTTTCATCTTGCCCATAAGAAGCCAATATGTCATTTCTTGAGTCCAAGTGGCGGTCATTTTGAAGAAAAAAAGCAGGCTCCCTGTAACTTGGAATGTATGTATGATTTATGATCAGAAATGTAAATCTGCAAGAAAATCTACTTTCTAAAAAAAATAATGAATAATGAATAGAGGGCGCTCTCTGGAAAAGATCACATAATATGCCTTTAAGGCCTATTTATATAGATGTAATGTAGCGATCAAAAGTTCAAGCAATTTTAGCATTGCAATTTAAATGCTATGTTCTATAGATGGTGTGACCGGTGACGTCATGTATTTACAAATGGGACACCCTCTCTTGATTCCCTCCGGGCAGAATATACAGTAAAGTTAATGAAGACAACATGAAATTTCTTTCTAATGAATTGTAAAACTCATTTATTTTTAATTCTTTTTGTGAAATTCGATAGCTTATAGCATTCCTAAGCAAGTTTAAAGACAGTTTTGATAACAATTTGCTGTAACACCACAATCTAGTTAGAAAACCTGATCTGGCCTATGTAAACTATAGGAATCTTGCCCGGTTAGTATTGTCTCAAATCAACAGAGGGCGTCATAAATGTAAACACGGTCACCTCATCTATACTACAGGTATCCAGTGTCGGTACAGGCACATACAATAACTGGTGATGGAATCGAACCACCTAACTTGATCTATATTATAGGTCAAGCTGTGCCTTACCCCAGTACGGTTTGATGTGTACCATGCACCTAAACTACAATACCAAGCAGGGATAGTACTGGATAAAAAATGTGAGAGGTCCCATGACAATTTTCAGGACCCCGTAGGACTTCAAAAAACAAATTTAAGGGGTCCCCCAAGAAATTGAAGGGTCCTGAAGTTTGGGTATTTGAAAATTTTACTTTTTTACAGACAGTTTTAATTAATTTATATTGTGAGCAAAGGATGGATATGTAATTTACAGAATTTCTTAAGGTTTTCATTTCCATACATCGTCAAATTTAAGGGGTCCCTTCAATTTTGATCGGGACCCGCAAGTCTTTCTAATTTGAAACCTGACGCGTCACTATTTAAAAGTGAGAGGTCTAGGACGCGCAGACGCGTCAAAATGCGACCCCTGATACCAAGCAGAGATTTATCGCAGCATCAGATCAGGGAAAAAAAAAAGGCTAAAGGGGAACACATAAATTTCGAAAATGCCTGATTTTTTAAAAAAACAACCGTAGCAAAAACCAACCACCAACCCTTCCTGTGAGGTCCATTTGTCATTTGGAACAGTTTTTTTTTGTCGCCTAGCCCTAATGCACAATACACATGCAAAATTACAACATGTATTGTAGTCCTATTATTATTATTGAATTTGAACTTTTTTAAAGTATCGAGTAATGATAAATCAATCCCCTTCTTTTTTACTTTGGCCATCTAAGCTACACAGACAGGCTTGCCCGATCAAATATCGTATTCAACATAGGCCTAAGGCTAATGAAAGTTGATTCCATGTTTCCTGTAACATTTGGTTCAAACCATAATGAGGTAGGCCTAACTTGTTCATTATTCATTATTCTCATTATTTTGTAGCAGTTCATTAATATTTACAAAATAACGACCATTTCAGGTGATCATCGAAGTCGATTTCTATTTTTAAAATTTAGGTTCCATTTGATTCAGAATGTAGGCCTAGGCCTAGGCCTAAAACAAAATGCGATGTTCGATGAAGGAAATTAAGAAAAACACCGAAAAACTTCAACAATATCTCAAAAACTGCGGAAAAAATGGAAAATATCAAATAATGAATGATTTTGCTATTTTGGCATTCATAACGCGTCGAAAAATCCAAACGCGGGTGGGTTACGGGAAACATGGAATCAACTTTCTTCTTCTTCGTTGATACAGTTCAACTCTCCTGGTGGAGTAATGCGAACCGGTGATGTGTGTGCGCTTTGTTATGTAGGTTGCTACTTGAACTTTGAAGTGCTTTGTGACTTGGTTTTTGAAGGGTAGGCCTAGTATATAGCTAGTTCTTCAGCCTAATCATGATCAGACTAGCTGACACTGTGTGCGATCGGCGTTCGGATCCGGTTCCAATTTGAATTAATTCATTAATTAAGCTAAGCCTTTATAATATTATTAGTAGGCTAATTCTAATATTATTATGTAGGTCTAAGCTTAATTATTATTATATTATAAATAAGCTTAAATTTAAACTGTTCATGATTTTGTGTGTTCGGCACAATCTGTTTTTATTTCAAACCTTCACCAGTTGGATACAAATACGTCTTTCTTGTCCATAACCATGTTGATGGCCCTTATCTGGAATGGGCGAAGAGTGACGCCGAACCTTCGATTACAAAATCGCTCCATATTTTGCTCTTTCTGTTTACAATCTGTCAAGTTGCTGTCAAAAATCAATCAAACTATGCGTCAAAATGTGTCAAAAGTGCCGGCCGTCCCGCCTTTATCTTCCGATTGCATATTCAACACTTTATTTATTATTATTCACTCCATAAAAACGCTTTGCGCATGCGCAGTATTGGTATGAATATTCATATATGCAAACTACTCGTGGAATTCCACGAGTAGATGCACACTTTTTGGTATTTTTTGGTCCGCCATTTTTAAAGATGGCGGCCATATAGAGGGACGCGGGGACCCAGTCTAACCATTGCTCAACAAATGTGGTTCCGTGTTTTTTTTAAATCAGCGCATCAAAACACCCCTATGTGCCAATTTTCATGCTTCTTGCCAAAAGTGAACATCTTATTCACATCCGATTCACTATAATAGTGTTTTACCAGCAATTGATTGGTGAAAATGGTTGAAAAATAAGTGATTTTGACATATATTTCGTCAAACCGCCATTTAAAAAGTTTCCATGGATACCACTCAAAATTGAAATGCAGATTTTTCATCCAAATTATGTATAATTGCAGATGATACTAAAAGCAATATCATGATGAATAGATAACAAAAATCTCCAAATAAGAGTGATTTTAGAGGTATTTTTGCCCAAAAATGTCTGTTGCCCAAAAATGTCTATTTTTGATGGTTTCCATAGTAACAAGTAATAACCAAAGTACAACTGGCACAACCAATCCATCTAAAATTATGCACCATGTTATGGAGAACATATTGGTGAAATCTGGGGGTATAAATCTCAAAAGTATTTGATTTAGAGCAATTTTACTAAATTTCCTATATTTTTATGGCGGCCATTTTGAAATTCAAGATGGCCGCCGCACCATTACTCAAAAAATGTGGTTCCGTGGTTTTTTGAAATCAGCGCATCAAAACACCCCTATGTGCCAATTTTCATGCTTCCTGCCAAAAGTGAACATCTTTTTCACATATCCGCTCTCCATGATAAGCAGCAGAGTATGTTTGGTAAATAAATGCTTTACTGAACTTTTAAGTGTCATTTATTTGTTTTGTAAAACATCATTAATCTCGGTCAATAGGGAAGTACGCAGCTAAAATACATACTTTACATTTGTTTGGTCAAGTATTCCGTGGGCAGCTTGCAAAATGAGTACCTTTATTAAAATAGACATAACTCCTCTTAGCAATGCTCAATTTGTGTCATTCCTTTTCCCTAATAAGCAGGAGAGAATGCTTGTTAAATATATGCTTTACTGAACTCTCGAGTGTCATTTTTTATTATTTTAAAACATCACCAATCCGGGTAAACTTCTTTTTGACTCACCCTGTATATAGATTCCTTTATTTTCACCAGGGTGTTGACGGCTGAAGGGAACTTGCCAAGAGACCGCTAGTTCAAGCATTCACGTTAAACTGAATTTGCGTTGACATGTTCAACATTTGACATATCCCTTGTTCACATGGAATGGTTTTTTTTGTTTGTATCAATAGTTCACATACACACTACTGTTCTTCATGTCCTCATCAGGTTTTAACGGTTGTACATGTATGTAACTTGGGTTTATACTTGTAAGAAAGCACGGAATTAAACCAGCACAAATATTTCTTTTGACGGATTATATAGCTTTATTGGGTGGCCTTTACACTAGTCTAACTAATGAATGTCTTACACCAAGGATATACCGGATCTTTATAATAGAGCGCTAGTGCAAGCATTCGTGGTGAATGACTCGGATTGTTGTTGTCCTTTTCTTTAATTCTTTTAACTAAGAACTAATAAAGACGGATAGATCTTCAATAAGGGGTTCTTATCAATTAACGTCATATATATGCGCAGTCACTGGACATGAATATGATCACATGATGATAAACGGTAAAGGCCGTTATTAAGAAAGCAATAAGTCATACAAAAAACAAATTTATACTGCTCGGGCAACAGTTCAATTTGTAATCTACTATATATTATTAATGAAATGTGTTGTTTAAAGGAGAAATGAATATAGATGGGGTATTTGATTTCCAAAGCCGGGAAGTAAGTCTAGTCTAGCATTAAGGTGCTATTGTTGTAACGTTACATATTTCAACCTTTATTCTGCCAGACTAAAAGTGCGTTTGCTCGGGCAATGAATAAAAGATCTATTATTTTGCAGGGATTCTACTCTTGAAAATTCATTCGTCAAATAATTAATCAGGACAAGTTAACCAGATGTTTGCACAATAATATGGGCCATGAAATCCATAATACCAAAACGGAGAAAAGTTTAGCGACATGTTGTTCTTGTTAATAAAAGTAATCAGATATGATCAATGCACATTTTTATGCTTGTGTTCTCTTTATCTCTTAACTTCACAAAGTTAGGTTGAATGTGTGTTCTCAGTCACAAGGTTGCCGAGTATCACCGAAACTGATATTTTTAAACATTTTTAATCGGAAACAAATATGCGAAATCACATTTTAAAAGCAATGCACGCGGGCCGCTGAGACAAAGTATTACATTTGTTTGGCCTTATAACTAAAAAAACAATTCTTCCAGTGTTGCATTACGATTCCATCCCCTTTCAAGTTTGAGATTATTCAAGCTTTTCCAGGTTATCGTCCCCCTCTTACACCATTTCTCTGATTTATTTCACTGTTTATTGTTGTTGGTCGGTATCATTCCTTGGATAATTTGCTGGGTGGAACTAAAACCCCAAAGTATGACTATTGAAAGATTTTATGTTAAGAAATTCAAACTTTGAAGCTATGCAAGTCAATATGTGGCAATACAGGTGGCAATACAGGTGGCAAGACTGTAGACTGCCCTTTGGCTATGCAAGTTCCCGTCATGTAGCTCCATGGCCTGTTAACCTGTTAAATAAATATATCGCAAACTATACAGGTAAATGGAATTGCAACAGATATGGGTTTTTCCTATGATATATGACATTGCAAGCCCCTGCGATGTATTTTGTAGACGCGAGAAAGCACCTCTTCATCATCAAGGCGTCCCCGGAGGGGAGGTCCCACAATGCAACAGGTTCTTCTAGAAGTTTCCTCCTCACGCCTGATCGCTCGGAAGGTAATGTCAATGTGTCTTTTTTCTCTCGTATAAATCTGCCTTGTTTTGCGTTTTAATCAGTTGTATAGTTTAGTGACGGGTCGTAGGGGTTGGTGGTTCTGTATAGCACATTACTGTTCCTTCGAATTGTTTGTTAGCAGCCCCAATGCCATTAATTATGCGATTTTAATATTTACAGGCTTGATTTTTATAATAGGACCTACGTGTTAGCTCACAGAACACTACAAATAGCGCGCACCATATATGGCTAGGGCAACAGCCCAAGGGAACTACCCGGGGGTGCCCCCCTTGCAACAGCGACGGGATCTCCTGCTAGGCCATTCATTTGTGCGACGGTTTGGTGCGTTCATTCAGCGCGCTTCGCCACCATACTTCAGATCTGGGGGTAGGCACAGATAGTCAGGCGAGTCCGCGATACAGTTTGTGGTATGTCCGTTGGTTTCACCATTTACATGGATATCATAGGGTTGTGTTACAATAACATAATATAATCGGTTGGTTGCATTATATTATATGCGATTGTAATAATTTTGGATAATATTATAATAGTAGGCCTGTGGGTTTCATTTTACAATATACGCAAATGCAATGATTTGGTATGATAATTATTAGGCCCGACGGGACTAAGGACAGGTAGACTAATTTATTATTAGGCCCGCCCGTTGGTTTCATTATACATATTGAGGGTGAATTGTCGTGTGATGATAATATCAGCCCCAGGATTCATTTAATTGTTTCATGCTCTGTGAATCTCAGGGCGTGACGCGTGTGCCTCATGCTTAACCATGAGGTTAATTTTTTTAATTTTAGATAATTGATTTATTGATTGAATAATTGGTTGAGTGTGTGATAATATTAGGCCGATTGATTGATTGATTGATTGATTGATTGATTGATTTATTGATTGATTGATTGATTGATTGATTGATTGATTGATTGATTGATTGATTGATTGATTGATTGATTGATTGATTGATTGATTGATTGATTGATTGATTGATTGATTGATTGCAAAGTTGTTTGAGTGTGTGATAATATTAGGCCGATTGATTGATTGATTGATTGATTGATTGATTGATTGATTGATTGATTGATTGATTGATTGATTGATTGATTGATTGATTGATTGATTGATTGATTGATCGAGTGTGATAATATTAGGGCGATTGATTGATTGATTGATTGATTGAGTAATATTAGGCCGATTGATTGATTTAGTGTGTGATAATATTTAATAGGGCGATTGAGTGATTGATTGAGTGTGTGATAATATTAGGCCGATTGATTGATTGATCGATTGTGTGATAATATTAGGCCGATTGATTGATTAATCGATGGATTGATTGATTGATTGATTGATTGATTGATTGATTGATTGAGTGTGTGATAACATTAGGCCGGTTGATTGATTGATTAATTGATTGATTGATCGATTGTGAGATAGCATCAGGCCGATTGATTGATTGTTAGGCCGATTGATTGAGTGTGTGATAATATGAGGGCATGAGGCCGATTGATTGATTGATTGATTGATTGTGTGATAGTATTAGGACGATTGATTGATTGATTGATTGTGTGATGGATTGTGTCATTGATTGTGTGATAGTTTTAGGCCGATTGATTGACTGATTGATTGATTGTGTGATAATGTTAGGCTGATTGATTGATTGTGTGATAGTATTGATTGGTTTATTGATTGATTGATCGATTGATTGATTGTGTGTGATAGTGTTAGGCCGATTGATTGACTGATTGATTGAGTAGGTGATAATGTTAGGCCGATTGATTGATTGATTGAGTGATAGTGTTAGGCCGATTGATTGATTGATTGTGTGATAATGTTAGGCCGATTGTTTGATTGATTGATTGTGTGATTGTGTGATAGTATGGGGCCGATTGATTGATAGATAATATTGGGCCGATTGATTGATTGATTGATAATATTGGGCCGAATGATTGATTATGTTAGGCCGATTGATTGATTGATTGATTGATTGGTGGATTGATTGATTGCATAATTGTTTGAGTGTGTGATAATATTAGGCCGATTGATTGATTGATTGATAGATTGCATAATTGTTTGAGTGTGTGATAGTATTAGGCCGATTGATTGATTGATTGATTGAGTGTGTGATAATATTAGTCCGATTGATTGATTGATTTACTGCATAATTGATTGCATAATTGTTTGAGTGGGTGATAATATTAGGCCGATTGATTGGTTGATTGCATAAGTGTTGAGTGTGTGATAATATTAGGCCGATTGATTGATCGATTTATTTAATGATTGATTGAGTGTGTGATAATAATATTAGGCCGATTGATTGATTGATTGAGTGTGTGATATTACGAGGCCGATTGATTGCTTGATTGATTGATTGATTGATTGATTGATTGATTGATTGATTGAGGGTGTGATAATATTAGGCCGATTGATTGATTGATTGAGTGTAAGTGTGTGATAATAATATTAGGCCGTGGGTTTCATAATAAGGGTGAATTGTCTTGTTTTGTCTTGTGATGTTAATGTCAGGCCCAGGTTTTGTAATCTATTTTTATTTTTTACAATTTATCCTGCTCTGTGATTTTCAGGGCGTGGCGATGGTCTACATGCTTAACCATGTGGTTAATTCTTTCTTTTTTAATACATAATAATACTTAATTGTTAGTAATTTTTATTATAGTCTAACAGTTTCAAATTGGCGATGCCTGCTTACTGCAGCTACTGAAAGTGAGGGCGCGAGAGTGAAAGCAACAGGCGCACTGTGTATTATATGTGCGAAGCGTGCGTGCGGCAAATTCTTGTGCGTTTGGCCATAATCCGCGAGTACGCATGGAGTGCTCTTGCGCGGGGAGCGTTACGAACCTTATCGGCTCGCCAATGAAACTATTGCTCACAATGCCGTGTTAGCTTCAGTCTGCCTATGGGTAGCGTTTCTATGGCCACTGTGTCAGAATTTTATTTCACCACTTTGTGGTCTATTTTAATGTTCCCTGGGCCTGCATATTTTTCAACCAGTGCCGACTATACCCACTTGTTGTTACTAACGGGGATGTGCATTACCACGGTTTCGTTGCCCAGTCACTTTTGACAACATTGGTGATGCAAGCTCCAATTACGTTTCAGCCCGGTCTTGCCTGGTTATTTGTCACAGTGTTGGTATTTGATAGTCATGTCGTGTTATGTCATTGTTGTGTCTATAGTTATTTATATGGATAATGCTTCCCAGTCTCGCTCTCTACAGCATCCTAGTAACTATAGTATGTATTTCTGTGCACTGTATGTTCAATTATTTCACTCGTCATAAAGTAATTAGGGGGAGGGGTCGCTCACATTTTCCATAATATTCATGCGCAAGGGATCCTAAAGTGCTATAGCAAGGCTAGTCCACTGTTGGCTAGTCCCAGCTTCTCATCCAGCTAGTTCATTGTTATTTTAAATACGGATCCGACCCTATTCCAGTGTGGTCGTCTCACCATTATTTCAACCTGTTCTTTCCTTTTCAATAACACATGATAAAAAGGGGCAAAGGGCATCCGTGTTACTTTTTACACGCTCTGTGCCTCTGGTAATTTCTAGGTAATTTCAGTATACAGGGGGGGGGGGGGGGGGGGGCTACTTTGGTCTTATCTGCATTATTAATTGCACTGTTGTTTTATTTTATTTTATTTTTCTGAGTTCTGATTCAAGTAGTAGGGTTTCGCATTCTTGATTGGATATTCATTTATCATTAATAAGTAAAGTTGATCTTACCACCATATTCCCACTCTCATGCCGCCGTGTAGCTTTGATATTGGACATAAATTCCCTAATTTTAAACCGAGGATAGTCGAATGGCACGGCTGTCTAAAGACATGGCGAGCGTACACTGCCTCCGCAGTGTTTACATGTATTTGATCTGATTCAGTTTCATGTGGAGCTTTACCAATGGTAAGTTTCTTTCAATATGGTATTACGGGGACAGGTAAGATACCAGGGTTTTACTTTTCCTTGCTCCACACCTCTAGCATGGACATTCTTACGGCGCTAGGTTGATCTACATTTGTATGTCTGACACATTTAACACAGTATTTTCAATTTAAGGGCGCTCAGCATATTTGGCTTTTTTACCACAGTATTTTCATTTCGTTCATAAAAATTGCCACCGCATGTGATCATTTTGTGATGTTATACTTGGGCGCATCATAACTATTTACTTCAGGCAGGTAGCTTGCTTGGGTTCGATCATAGCCTACTGGATTTCGTTGTATATTAAAGGGAATAATTATTAATTTACTCGATAAATCGAGTAAATGAATATGAGGAACTAAATCGAATAAAGGAATATGAAGAACTTTGTGATACTGCACCCTTTCTTATCTTTTAATTTACTCCAGGATATCTTCCAGAAGGATGAAATCTCGCAAGACGACGCTAGAATTATGCACAAGCTAGCTGAATAAACTCCCACAGCACTGGATATGTTCCATGTATGAATTAACAAGAGGAGGCGAACTAATTCATGATATACAGAGAATTGATGACATCTCGCAAGACGACGCTGGAATTATGCACAAGCTAGCTGAATAAACTCTCACAGCACTGGGTACGACTCACACACTGGTAATATTATTTCAACAGTGCCAGTCAGCCGCACTACACCCACTGCACCACTCTCAGTCCTTAGCACAATATATGATTATTTCTTACCAGATATGTTCCATGTATGAATTAACAAGAGGGGGCGAACTAATTCATGATATACAGAGAATTGGCTAGTTTATCGTGTGATTTGCATTAGTAGGTCGATTAGCAAATGCCTTGATAACTTTTAAATCCGGCGTTTGGAGTATTGGGTACAGGATGATATCTTTGCCTTGCATGGCTGCCATACTAGCATGATTAGGACTCAGCGTTGCGGTCTTGACCATTTCAATAGGCTCTGATTCATCATCCATACTTTCATGGTCTTATACAGAAGCTATGGTAGTTTTAGCATGGCTATCTCCGCCGCTTTCAGTACAGCAACGCGTACAATTTTTTTCCCTTGGTAGCAGACATAGATTTACCTTTTACCCGGATCCGTATAACGATTGAATGGTATTTCAACAATTCTTTTTGAATAGTTAATAACATGGTTATCTAGCTTGGCTATCTCCTTTGTTCTGACAACTATCTATGGGGGCGACAGTATATATTGTATTGTCATCAGCACTTTTCTGGGTTTGATATAGCAGGGCTATCCTAATAGATCTGACTTGACATACTTAATAAGGATTTTTGGGGGAGGAGTTACTTCATTGCATTGTAACACTGCATATATTGATTTTGTTATAGTTCAACAACTTTCACGTTCTGGATCACAGGGACAAGGTCGATGTAGCATGGCTATCTCCAGTTCCTTCGGTCTAAGTCTTTTAGGGTGACAGATATAGCAGGGCTTTCTGCACCTTGGGGTTTGTACATATTGATAATCTGGGTTTGATATAGCAGGGCTATCCTAATAGATCCGACTTGACATACTTAATAAGGATTTTCGGAGGATGGGTTACTTCATTGCATTGTAACACTGCATATAGTGTTTTGTTATAGATCAACAACGTTCTGGATCACAGGGACAAGGTCGATGTAGCATGGCTATCTCCAGCTCCTTCGGTCTAAGTCTTTTAGGGTGACAGATATAGCAGGGCTTTCTGCACCTCGGTTTTTACATATTGATAATGGGCAAATCAGTTCCCCATTTACATCTACAGGGCTATATATAGGTAAACATCGTTGCTTTTACCATTCATTCTTAGTACGAATATTTAGGACATTTACATTAGATTTTTGACATCATGGTTAATATCACCCTCATGTTATGTTTAGCCTCCATCATAAATAACATTCCTCGTGTTTCAATTCAGAATTCCCGACCCCATCCTCTATTACCCTCTCCCAGTGTGCCTAAGGGTTGGTGGGGTTTGCCCCATCTAAACTGTTTTATTCATATGGACCAAGGAGAAGTGTGTTATATAATAAACCTGCCCAGTGGGCAGAAAATACCAGATATATGTTCTCCGTTCCTGATTTCGATGGCGTATACAACATATATTACATTGTCCTAAACCAACTTTCCCGGTATTCCGTTGAAAATATATAACTATATCGTCATTCACGTACGTCAAACGTGAATGTAAATGATATAGCACACTACGTCGGTAAATATCACAACATTTTGTCAAGGCACCCGTTCGATATATTTCTACCGAATCGAAATGCTAACACTGCACTATGAATCATTACGTTCCAGCTACACTCTTATCTTGGCGAGATCGAAATGGGTTAAACAACCTTAAACAACCTTAAACTCTGGTAGTTTCGTTATTTCTCCCTTCTAATTATTGGTTAACGACCGTTAATTTTCGGTCAGTTTAACTCTTAATCAATTATTGTTTTAAAACTTTTAACCAATTAATGTTTAAAACGCTCTAACCAACTAAAAGTTTAACAGTTAACTAACTTGGTTGCTTAACACGTTTAACCAATAACTGTATAGGATTTAGTATAACGCTTTATATGGTTGTTTATGGAATCAACAGTTATTAACCAGTAACTGTATAGGCTTTATACTGTTATTGTTTATGAATCAACAGTTATTAACCAGTAACTGTATAGGCTTTATACTGTTATTGTTTATGGAATCAACGTAGTAGTCCAGGGTTATTGGCAAGTTGGAACCCATCATCAGAGCTGACAGCGACACCTGAAGGCAAGACTACAATATACACGCTTCGCAACCACACAAATCAACCGCCAGGCGGGCCCAAATGATGTTTGAGTCTCGCATGCATTATAAGCTTATCAATATCATGATGCATCCGGCGAGTCATGACCATCCATCCAAAAAATTACCGAAAATCCCCGGCGAAAATCATTTAGGCCCACCTGGCAGCTGACCTGTGCAACCGCAAAACGCACACCACAATCTCACCTTCAAACATCGCTGTCAGCTCCGATGACAGGTTCCAACTTGCCAATTGATATTGAACCCATTCGTCCGCCATGATGTCACGTTGACCAGATGCACGTGGATAAGTTACCTAAACTGATTTAGTTTATGAGTGATGCTATTCGTGTGTGAAACCAGTCGCGGTTCTTAAACCGAGCTAACGCGGCCCTAATTTCCCTAAAACGTTCTTAAAGTTTAATACCTCATAAAACCGAGAAAAATTAATGAATATTGAACAATTTAGTTTAACGCCACCGCACGCCGGTATAAACCAGAAAGGTTTATTGGAAGTAATCAGTCGTTGTAGAAAAACCTTAAACTTTTCCTCTTAAACAGCATCATTCTTATTCCAGGCTTAAGAGTGTACCTGTATAGTTTGAGCCCGAGTTTGCGATACTTTTGAGCCAATAAGCGCTCAGATGTGAATAACCATGAGCCAATCACAGTTGAGCGCCGAATGATGAGCGGCTTTGAGAAGAGAGAATTCGTCCTCTTCCTCGTGTTGTACCCGACGTCTGCAGACGTGTTGTATTGTTCTCGTCATTTTTCATCGTAACATTATGTATTATTTGGAGCATCTTATACTTTAATAAAGATCCAGAACATGGCGACGAAATGTAACTACTCTTCTCTCTACGTACTGTAAGAAACCAACAATAATACGGTCTTACATGTCCTTTACAATTTATTGTATGTATTCTAAACCTAGTGCAACTTTGCTGTTGTTATGCGCGGTCATTGAAACCGCCATAACTTAATAAGTATCCATTCGATTTTGTTGAATGACGTATCAAACTGCGAAGAAGAATGTGCTAATTTAATGTATATCTCAGATTTTGGTACCGATTACCTATTTTGAATTAGCCAGCCTTAAAGCACCTGTCCAGGACTTTTGTTGCTAGGTGTATTATTATTTTGTTATCACTTCTCCGTACACAAAATATTGCCAAGCAACCATGTTTACTAGATTACCAAAAAGTGTCATTAACTCGAAACTATTGAAAAGGTGGAATTAAAATTCCTTAGTTACTACAGGTACAACGACTTTATATGTTATATGTTAGTTCGGATGAAGGACCTTACAATGGACGGTCTGTTGGATGACTAATTGACCACGTAATACCAACAATTGTTAACACCTGCATTTGATTACTGGCCATGAACAATAATTCACGAATTGTATTATTATATCCACAAAAGTGCGTCACAATTCACCTAGCAATTAAATAAAATGTATTCATTAAAACCGTTGTCAGGATCAATGCAACAGATGTTTCAAGTATGAGCATTCATGACCTTCAGGATTCCATATTAGAGAAATGCAAATAAACTACTAACAAAATCAATTTAGAAACAGATTTTGATAATATGATTCCAGAAAATTCATCACGTGTTGGAATTGAACTATTTCATCTTAAAACCGCTAGAGTTGGAGACGCAACTCCATGTAAGTATCATTTTTTGAATGTTATCCGTCATTAATCGTTTTTTGCATGATTAAACCTTGAGTATTCGTAAATAGTACATGTCCGGCATCGTCTGCTGAATCAGCAAACAAGAAGTTATTAGTCTTAGGGCGCTAGGCGATATATTTCGCCGAAATATTCAGGTATACCTCACAACATTTATTATCGTTCTTTATAATTACTTGTTTCTTCACAGATGAGCACTTTTGTTTTGATTTTGTTAGTAGTTTATTTGCATTTCTCTAATATGGAATCCTGAAGGTCATGAATGCTCATATAAGAAATCAACATTTTTGGTTAAAATTGAAGCCAAATTTGGATTTTCTGATTCATTTCCTTCTGAAACTGTATCCTTTTATCATTTGAGTCATAGTTCAAATATTACAGCACTCACACAAACTTCCTTAAGTCCCCCCCCCCACCCCCCCCCCCCCCCCCCCCCCTGAACGACTGTGACCTTTCCGTTGCACTTTTAACGATAAAATACGATTTGTTTTATTTATTGACCAAAATAGTGCCCAGGGTAAACAGGCATAACAGAAAACGTGCAAGCGAGGGCGCTGTGTTCGAGTCCGTAGTGAAAAATTTAGGTTGATAACCCCTTGTGAAACAAGGCTTAAATAAGTTTAGACTTTAATGAAAATGGTCATAGGTGACAAGTATGCCATAAATTAATGTAACCGGAGGGTAGAAAATGTGTATTGAAATAATGGCCTTTTTACACGATATATATAAAATGCGAAAGTTATTTGGTGTAGTGCGCCCTTTATGTGGTTTCCCCATCCATGCTTTTCGCACTATAGCCCCCAATTTGTCTACCTCGCTTTGTCAGGGGGATTTAAAATTTTAAAACAGGCATTTACAAAACTAAAATGTTATTCCGCGCTCTGGTTCAGTCCATTTAGAATACAAATGAAATGGACGGATCAGAACATATTATTAGTCCGATGATTTCATTCCTCTAATCAAATTTGTACTCGTATGATTATTCTTGTTTTATTTAGTATGACATTCTTCAAGGCTACAATAACGTATTTTAGCTTTCAATAAAGTGTTGATGTTTGAATGAATGCTATACCAAAATACGCTTTCATATTAATCATGTAGACTATTCTGCAATTTTATGGACTGCTGTAAAAACTACATAATGGAGAGTGGGCTTGTTTAACTTTCTTAGATCAAACATGTGCCGTTTACTAATTCTGCTGTTAAGAATTCTTCTATCTTCTAATATATCAGCTGATATATCTATGTTGATGAAATCCATTATTTTGCATATTTATAAGTTCATTCCACAAGCAATTAAATACCATCGTCATTGTTGATTATGTTGTACCCTGTCTGCGAATCAAAATACCACCCTCATCCAACACTTCCACTTGTCATTGCCTATTGAACAATTTGGCCCTTCCGGTCGATGGTGTGGTCGCCGACCGCCAGTATAACTCAGTCGGAAAATCAATACTTCTCATTTGTTTTGTTCTCGTACATGTAGGTCAAATTGTTGCAAATATATCGAGGGCTCAGAAACACAAGGCTTTATCTCCATTTTGACCGTTTTGAGAAAAAGACTATTGAAGATTTTCAAAAACATCGGGGAGATGGAGATGAGGCTTCGTGATACTGGCAATAACTTTGAAAGGGGTTGTGTTATGGAGATAAGGCTGTGTGTTACTGGAAAGAGAATTTCTTTCTCAAAAAATAGAGATGAGGCCTTGAGTTTCTGAGCCCTCGATATATGTCATACTAGTCTGAATATTTTATAATTATCAATAGTGTGATATTAAGAGTCGAACAAAATTATCATGGGTTTCGTGCATTTTGAAACACGGGTTCGAATCACTACTCTACACTTTGTAGTTTGCCACACCCGGGAATCGCTAATATCGTTAATGGCAGTGCCCGAAAACCCATACCAAAATGAAAATAAGACTATTGGATTGTTTGTTTTATTCGCGCAAACCAACTGACAAGACACTACACGATGATGCATAAAATAACATATGTTTCGCAGGAGCTGCACAAGACCTGTCTGAGATGAAAATTGTTATTGCTTGAAGTCACTTAGCGACCGAATAAAAGCATACTCATGATAATCAAACCGAACCATTCAGCTGTCTAACTGTCATTCTTATAGCATTATTCGTTATTGGGATTTCGCTGGATTTCATTACTTTTTATTTTTCAATTTATTTGATGATAACATCCACTGCATAAATGTTTCGCTGTATTTCATTTATTTTAAATTTCCAATTTATCCTGCGACTTAATGCATTACTTGAACGATAATGTCTCTTCTACTGTTAATTTCCTGTGACTGTCACTTCACTTAGGATCTGATGACTGAGATGCAGTAGTAGAAAATGATTGCAATTCACATCTCTATTACTTTACACTACCCATATCGTATATAGCCAGTGGAGAGGGATTTGTCTTTGCCAAATGCACTATTTCGGTTGAAACTTGTATTTGTCTTTCAACTGGAGCGACAGGGAATTATATATAACATTTTGACATTTAATTTGGGACCCTTCTTTTATACGCATACATAACGTATGTAAAGCTATTCATTCAAGGCCGGTTTTGTAATATGTGTAGATAGATTTCATGTTACATCTAGAAATATCATATGGCTCGCTAACGGCAGCAACAACCAAAGATGTCAGGCAATAGATATAGGTTAAACTAAACTAAAACGTGATATTAGTTACATACCTTGATGAACGACTTACGGCAGTAAAAATTCTCTTGGGAGTTTGTTGCATTAAATTTCAACGGAATTCTTACTTTTTTACACGGGGGCTGTCTTGTACTACAATTTAATACTGTTGTATGAATATAAGCTATTTCAAATGCATTTCCCATCTGTCCAGTAGTATATCACATCAACAACATACGTGCAGTACTGACTAACCCTAGCTTACGGTATCTAATGTGTCATGATTGTTATATATATACACATGGAAAAAAGTATCGCACCACTTGTTGAAAAGTGCAAATATGGCCTCGAATTTTGCCACCATGGTGTGATACTAAGGTTCATTTGTTTGCGTAAGCTGTCCAACAAAATGTTATGCAATAAAAGG
The DNA here is from genome assembly GCA_035610835.1 of Ophiura sarsii. NCBI lineage: Eukaryota > Metazoa > Echinodermata > Ophiuroidea > Amphilepidida > Ophiuridae > Ophiura > Ophiura sarsii. The sequence goes on along the minus strand of CM069450.1, from coordinate 22,335,241 downwards.
GCCACATTTTAGTTTGTGATGTAATCGATGTAATGTTTTGCAGGGAAAATGCATAAAACAAGTTTGGGTAAAACGCGATATTGAGAGGCCCAATCTATAGTTGTAATCCTTGGTAACACATTCAAGTCTTCCAAGGTCAAAGGTCATCTGGGGTCAAATTTCAAAAGTTGCCCGATTGTCCTCAAACATGAAAAAACTCCCTTTTTCGTACGCCCAACGGTTATGGGGTCAAAGGTCAAAACAGGTCCAATTTTAATTAATTTCAAATGACAAAAGCAATATTGGGGAAGTGTTGACCTAGGTCAAATAAATTAAAAAAAATCAACGGTGACCTCATCGTATATGCTGAATTTATGAGCAACAAAAAAAATGGCATGTTTGGGCTAATTCACTGAATTGTAGCCTATAACGTCTAAATAAAACACTTCTTGCGCCAAATACAGAACTAATATAATGACTATTTTAAGTTTTTAAAGTCTATTCAATATCGAGTTATACCCAAACTTGTTTCATGCATGTTTTTGGACAAAAGCATGCATTTCCCCCTTGGCCATGAAAAACATCACATTGATTACGTCACAAACTAAAATGTGGCCCTTTTATTGCATAGCATTTTGTTGGACAGCTTACGCAAACAAATGATCCTTAATATCACACCATGGTGGCAAAATTCGAGGCCACATTTCACTTTTCAACAACAAAAAGTGGTGCGATATTTTTTTTACATGTGTATATGTTTACCTTCGAAATGCAGTATTACAACCAAACAATTGGGCTATAGAATGATAAAAAGATTTAAAGCGCTGTTTTGACTATTGTCTTATATAATCTTAAATAATATTAATAAATCAGGAGATTCACCAAATTAAACTGTAACATTCCATGGTCAAAATATATATTCCTCCTTATTCGATACATGCTTTCGGTACGGTGACGTTTTACATCGCCGCCTTTTAATAGTGACATAGCAATTCAATCGAAAGTATGAACCCACACCAGACCTAATTATATCGAACACATTCCTATGAGGACTACCTAATACTAATCAATCTGCCGTAAGGAGATGGCATTTGCTTACAACTATCTACAACATTTTGTACACACATAAGAGTTGTGTTGCGCCCTCAAACAAGCCATACTTTTAAGCAAATGCCATCTCCTTACGGCAGATTGATAGTATTAGGTAGTCCTCATAGGAATGTGTTCGATATAATTAGGTCTGGTGTGGGTTCATACTTTCGATTGAATTGCTATGTCACTATTAAAAGGCGGCGAATGTAAAACGTCACCGTACCGAAAGCATGTATCGAATAAGGAGAATAAATATTTTGACCATGGAATGTTACAGTTTAATTTGGTGGAATCTCCTGATTTATTAATATTATTTAAGATTATATAAGACAATAGTCAAAACAGCGCTTTAAATCTTTTTATCATTCTATAGCCCAATTGTTTGGTTGTAATACTGCATTTGAAGGTAAACATATACACATGTAAAAAAATATCGCACCACTTTTTTGTTGTTGAAAAGTGCAAATGTGGCCTCGAATTTTGCCACCATGGTGTGATATTAAGGATCATTTGTTTGCGTAAGCTGTCCAACAAAATGCTATGCAATAAAAGGGCCACATTTTAGTTTGTGACGTAATCAATGTGATGTTTTTCATGGCCAAGGGGAAAATGCATGCTTTTGTCCAAAAACATGCATGAAACAAGTTTGGTATAACTCGATATTGAATAGACTTTAAAAACTTAAATTAGTCATTATATTAGTTCTGTATTTGGCGCAAGAAGTGTTTTATTTAGACGTTATAGGCTACAATTCAGTGAATTAGCCCAAACATGCCATTTTTTTTGTTGCTCATAAATTCAGCATATACGATGAGGTCACCGTTGATTTTTTTAAATTTATTTGACCTAGGTCAACACTTCCCCAATATTGCTTTTGTCATTTGAAATTAATTAAAATTGGACCTGTTTTGACCTTTGACCCCATAACCGTTGGGCGTACGAAAAAGGGAGTTTTTTTCATGTTTGAGGACAATCGGGCAACTTTTGAAATTTGACTCCAGATGACCTTTGACCTTGGAAGACTTGAATGTGTTACCAAGGATTACAACTATAGATTGGGCCTCTCAATATCGCGTTTTACCCAAACTTGTTTTATGCATTTTCCCTGCAAAACATTACATCGATTACATCACAAACTAAAATGTGGCCCTTTTATTGCATAACATTTTGTTGGACAGCTTACGCAAACAAATGAACCTTAGTATCACACCATGGTGGCAAAATTCGAGGCCATATTTGCACTTTTCAACAAGTGGTGCGATACTTTTTTCCATGTGTATATATATAACAATCATGACACATTAGATACCGTAAGCTAGGGTTAGTCAGTACTGCACGTATGTTGTTGATGTGATATACTACTGGACAGATGGGAAATGCATTTGAAATAGCTTATATTCATACAACAGTAATTGTAGTACAAGACAGCCCCCGTGTAAAAAAGTAAGAATTCCGTTGAAATTTAATGCAACAAACTCCCAAGAGAATTTTTACTGCCGTAAGTCGTTCATCAAGGTATGTAACTAATATCACGTTTTAGTTTAGTTTAACCTATATCTATTGCCTGACATCTTTGGTTGTTGCTGCCGTTAGCGAGCCATATGATATTTCTAGATGTAACATGAAATCTATCTACACATATTACAAAACCGGCCTTGAATGAATAGCTTTACATACGTTATGTATGCGTATAAAAGAAGGGTCCCAAATTAAATGTCAAAATGTTATATATAATTCCCTGTCGCTCCAGTTGAAAGACAAATACAAGTTTCAACCGAAATAGTGCATTTGGCAAAGACAAATCCCTCTCCACTGGCTATATACGATATGGGTTAATAAACGTAGGTTCAGCTGTGTTGGTCACCTATTTAACAAAAACAAAAACACACAGCTTTTCCCAGTAAAACTGGGGAAAGCTGTGATAATGTATATGGAAACGAGCCCTAAGTTGATATGCCAAATTCTATCATTTGGTGTCTATGCTAAGAAAAGAATGATGATCAACTTACTTATAGTTTCGTTTTAAAAACATAAACCATGTTTACCCATGAGTGTAAAGTAATAGAGATGTGAATTGCAATCATTTTCTACTACTGCATCTCAGTCATCAGATCCTAAGTGAAGTGACAGTCACAGGAAATTAACAGTAGAAGAGACATTATCGTTCAAGTAATGCATTAAGTCGCAGGATAAATTGGAAATTTAAAATAAATAAAATACAGCGAAACATTTATGCAGTGGATGTTATCATCAAATAAATTGAAAAATAAAAAGTAATGAAATCCAGCGAAATCCCAATAACGAATAATGCTATAAGAATGACAGTTAGACAGCTGAATGGTTCGGTTTGATTATCATGAGTATGCTTTTATTCGGTCGCTAAGTGACTTCAAGCAATAACAATTTTCATCTCAGACAGGTCTTGTGCAGCTCCTGCGAAACATATGTTATATGCATCATCGTGTAGTGTCTTGTCAGTTGGTTTGCGCGAATAAAACAAACAATCCAATAGTCTTATTTTCATTTTGGTATGGGTTTTCGGGCACTGCCATTAACGATATTAGCGATTCCCGGGTGTGGCAAACTACAAAGTGTAGAGTAGTGATTCGAACCCGTGTTTCAAAATGCACGAAACCCATGATAATTTTGTTCGACTCTTAATATCACACTAATGATAATTATAAAATATTCAGACTAGTATGACATATATCGAGGGCTCAGAAACTCAAGGCCTCATCTCTATTTTTTGAGAAAGAAATTCTCTTTCCAGTAACACACAGCCTTATCTCCATAACACAACCCCTTTCAAAGTTATTGCCAGTATCACGAAGCCTCATCTCCATCTCCCCGATGTTTTTGAAAATCTTCAATAGTCTTTTTCTCAAAACGGTCAAAATGGAGATAAAGCCTTGTGTTTCTGAGCCCTCGATATATTTGCAACAATTTGACCTACATGTACGAGAACAAAACAAATGAGAAGTATTGATTTTCCGACTGAGTTATACTGGCGGTCGGCGACCACACCATCGACCGGAAGGGCCAAATTGTTCAATAGGCAATGACAAGTGGAAGTGTTGGATGAGGGTGGTATTTTGATTCGCAGACAGGGTACAACATAATCAACAATGACGATGGTATTTAATTGCTTGTGGAATGAACTTATAAATATGCAAAATAATGGATTTCATCAACATAGATATATCAGCTGATATATTAGAAGATAGAAGAATTCTTAACAGCAGAATTAGTAAACGGCACATAATGTTTGATCTAAGAAAGTTAAACAAGCCCACTCTCCATTATGTAGTTTTTACAGCAGTCCATAAAATTGCAGAATAGTCTACATGATTAATATGAAAGCGTATTTTGGTATAGCATTCATTCAAACATCAACACTTTATTGAAAGCTAAAATACGTTATTGTAGCCTTGAAGAATGTCATACTAAATAAAACAAGAATAATCATACGAGTACAAATTTGATTAGAGGAATGAAATCATCGGACTAATAATATGTTCTGATCCGTCCATTTCATTTGTATTCTAAATGGACTGAACAGAGACATGTATGTGATGACAACAGGCAAAATGAAATAAAGTGATTGCTTTTTACTAAAATATGGTCAAAAGTACACTACCAAATCGCACCAACGGTTCGAAACAGCTTTTCCATGCACTCTCTGTAAATGTCATGGACGTATGGGATAACTCAAGTTAGAGCCGATTGTTTGACCCCTCCTACTTTGCATGTATCGTCTATGGGGAGCGCATTGTGTATATCCTCCAGCACGCGGTATTATAAACTCAAAACCGGCCCCATGGGGGGGGGGGGGGATTTTCCGAACAATTCCCTGTAAACTTCAATTAATTCGAATACCTAAAGCAGACGACATAGATAACCCTTACGGGGCTTACATGTACCCGTAAGCTGTAGGATTTCTATGGCAGACGATACAAACAGCGCCACCAACAATGGGACACCAGCTTTAGATCAGCAAGTTGAGTGGCACTGCATTGTGGTGTTGTTGCGCAAAACCCGGGTTTTGCCCAGTTAGTGTCTACTCAAAACCCGGGTTTCTCACCACCCGGGTTTTGGATGCTATACCGGGGACATTCGGGACAACTTAATTATTTATATTTTGGGACTTACGGGAGCATTGATATTAGACGATTTATAGAATCAATTTCAAAAAGTAAGCTATCAAAATATTCCTTGATGTATAACTAAGTATTATGGACGAAATCATTCTCTTTAATGCACAAATTACAGAGAAATCTTGAAATGAAAGTTGCAAACATTTTAAATTTTTGTTGAATTTTTGAATTTTTTGAACACGTTCATTTTCACTCATCTGTAGCGATCTGCTATGTTGCAGGGGAATGGCATTTGGCTCTTATCTCATCCATAATAGGGGTTTGACTAATATTCATTACATCCATACCATTACACAACAAATTTGATTTGTCAATTTGCTAATATATTGACTCCCAATAGTTCGCTTTAGACAATTGACATTAGGGCAAGCGACCATTGATGTTTAGCCGTGGTTCGATTCCTATTGTTCAGCTAGTCGCTAGTGGGCGCTGCATTTGATGTCCGTTATATGCTTGCGGTAGCACTTGTGTTCTCTAAGTGGTTTTCTCATTCTTATTTAGCTTATTGGTTATTTTGATCTTTTATGATAAAAAAACGCAGTTTGTTAGATTTATTTTAATCAAACAACAACAAATTTCCCCCTTTATAAAATCGGTGAATCCAGCGAGCTGTTTACCAACTTCCTGCTTCGCATTAATCCCGTTCTTTAGCACACATGCACATGTCAACGCTGCGTTATACGCACAACGCATACGCCGGCGACGTTGTGTAGGGCTCGCTATAGCAGAGATCATACGCACTGAAGGTATTATTATTTGAATTAATTAAACCCTGCCCCAAACTATACACCATTGTCTCATATCGTCGCTGTTCTGACATAACGACACATCTCTTTACTTAATTCTGTTGTGGTGTGTCGTTATGTTAGAACAGCGACGATATGTATGGGCATATCGGCTGAAAATTAGCCATAAACCAATCAAATTGCCTGCTGACATCCCAAGCCACACCCACTATATAACGAATTTAATTTAATTCACAAAAAAAAGATTGTGTGCTCGCATTGCAAAAAGTTTTCTGTCCCGTTGTAGCCTTAAATCTTCCGTAATGCCAGTGATAATGTTAAGGGGCACAAGCGCTTCTGTGATAATATGTCATCATCCTTCAGCTGAAGGGCAGGCGACTAGAAGTTTTCTCTATGTACGTCAGTCTTCAGCAAGAGTGATTATCTGTCACAGTCGTTCTTGAATCATGCTCTCATTGTCCACTATTACATATGTGTTGTATATACATGTAGGTCAAATATGATGTACATTGACGACAGGTCGTGCAAGCCTAACCTTCGGCAATTGGTATGTAGGTGGCATACATTCTAGCAGGCTCTTCATCAAGAAGACGGAGCTGAAATTTATGTAGAACGATTCTCATCTGGCGGCACACGTGTTGAATAATTTCACTTTTGATAGCTATGTGAGGGCTCCTCCACTGGCATTCTAACTTCCCGAATGCACACCATGCTTAGGTCCTATGTATTTTAAGGTCACTTGCACCCGATGCCATAATAGACCTACAGATACCTGAAATCTGTGCCGTAATAGACCCACAGATACCTGAAATCTGTGCCATAATAAACCCAAGATACCTGAATTCTGCCACATGGCTGATCCCAATAGACCTGGAATGTTAGGTGAGTACTGCATCAGTTGGCAGTCATCTACTCTGTTTGGGATACGCTAATTAATGATGAGGCCAAGGTCTTTTGCTGCTGTAGCAGTATTTGTCAGCTGAGCTCACAGAAGTGTGGTTTCAAGTAAGTCATCTGCAAAATGTAATGTAGGTCGTTTTAGAACAACGGCAGGGTGCCGTTTTCAGGGTGCCGTTGTTCCGGCAACGGCAGGCAGGGCAGGGTGCCATTGGTAGATGTGTCACAACTCCGCAGTCAAGATCAAATGTAGCCTTCTTCAATAATTGTAGTCTACAAATATTGCAACGAGGACTGGAGCCAGCATGTAACCCTGTTGCACACCAGTGGAGACAGCAAAAGGATCAGACATGTCAGAGATACTGCCATCAACCATATCACAGCACTTACTGATTTGTGAATATGAGAAGACATGAGAAAACAGAACAAAAAAGAGCGACGTCAATCACCTATCCTATCCGATGAAGATGGATTATCCCCCATATCATCGATATCATCGGACGAGGAATGTGAGAGACAGAACTGAAGTATGTTTTATATATGAAAACGCTCTAACAACGCTGTTTTAAAATATGTTTGTTTAGAACCTCTTTTTATATGATGTTATTGAACTTTGTAGTCCATATCAAAATAACCATGATGAACTGTTCTAAATTACCTAATTTACACACGGTAATTAACTATGACATGTATGATATCTCTTTACAAGTATACATGTATGATGTTATTACATTTTGTATCACGTATCAAAATAACTCATGATGAACCGTTCAAAAACACTTAATTTAATTACAATTAATGTTCGTGGATTGAGAAAGAAAAAGAAACGTAATTCAACATTCAAATGGTTAAAAAAGCAAAAATGTGATATCATCTTTATCCAAGAAGCATATTGTATTGAAAAAGATGTAATCCAATGGAAACGTGAATGGGGTGGAGAACTATACGCTCTCTGTAATAGTGTACATAGTAAAGGTTTGCTCACCCTTATTTCTCCGCAGTGTCAGCTTAAAATACACGATGTAATAAAAATAAATCATAGATATATGTGTGTCAAAATAGAAATTGAAAATGAACGATATAACCTGTGGAATATTTATGGTCCAAACGACGAAAAAGAGAAGTGCATTTTTCTTTCATGTTTGGAAAATTTGATTGATGATCATGGTTCTGAAGGTTTTATAATATATTGGGTGTAGATTTTAATATCGATTTAGATAAAACATGTAAAAGCAAATCACAAAGATCATTGAAAGATTTGTTAAATAACTATAATATATGTGATGCGCGGAGAAAAAAACATGCACGAGAAAAAAGGTTTACTTGGCAAAGAATCAATCCTAAATGTATATAAATCTACTTTAGATTATTGGTTTGTGCCAATATTGTTAGAAAATACTATATCAAATTGTTAAATAATTACAGCACCTTGTACAGACCATTTAGCGGTCAAATTAAAAAATATTAACACCGGAAATATGAAAAAAGGTAAAGGATTTTGGAAGTTCAACAACAGTTTGCTACAAGATGCTGAATACACAACTGCTCTAACTAATATGTTTGATAAGGAGCATGCCGAATATAAAGATATCCTTGATAATAGAATGTTATGGGACTATATAAAAAATCAAATACGAACATTTACCATTTCATACTGTTCATGTAAAAACAAGAAAGGCGGCATTATTAATGATCTAGAAAAAAAGTTAAATGATATTAAAATAGAGTTAACTCAAATGACTCCAAAGAATATCATATCAAATATGCTCGAGCAAAACTAAATTTAGAACTGGCCTGGCAAAATGTAACGAATGGAGCAAAAATAAGATCGAAAGAAAGGTGGATACAGGAAGGGGAAAAGAATACTAAATATGTTTTTAAATTTAGAGAAAAGGAATGTGGTGTCTAAAACAATAAGGAGCTTAATAAGAAAAGATGGAAGCATCATAACAGATGATGACGAATTACTTCAAGAACAGGTAGAATATTACAAACAATTATATAAGAAAGACAAAGATATTGATCCAATGGTGTATAATAATTTTAAATCTACATTTAATGTGAACAAACTGAATAAATGAAGAAAAAAATCAATGTGAAGGAAAACTCACGGTTGATGAATACGAAAATGCTATGAAAGAAATGCAAAATAATAAAAGTCCTGGGTACGATGGACTTACAGTAGAGTTCTACAAACATTTCTGGCCAAAGATAAAACATCTAGTAGTTCGTTCTTTAAATGAAGGTTTTGATAAGGGGATAATGGCTTCAAGCCAAAGGAAGGGAATTATTACATTAATAAATAAGGGAAAAGATCTACAAAGAGAAAATCTTTCCAATTGGAGACCTATAACTCTGATAAATGTTGATTATAAAATAGCAACAAAAACATTAGCAAAACGACTTCAAAACGTCATTTCATCAATTATTGATCCTGATCAATCTGGATACATAAAAGAAAGGTATATAGGAGAAAACGTTAGGCTGATTGAAGATGTGATAAGATATACAGAGAAAAAAAATATTCCAGGTGCTCTGTTGTCTCTTGATTTTAGAAAAGCTTTCGATAGTATAGATAGGAAATATTTGTTTAAAGTGTTAAATGAACATAATTTTGGAGATGACTTTATAAAATGGATTGAAACCATCTACAATGATACTTCAAGCTGTATAATGCAAAATGGCAATGTCTCAGAGTTCTTTGAGATAGAAAATGGTGTCAGGCAAGGATGCCCTCTATCGGCTTTGTTATTTATTATTGCAATAGAGAGTCTTGCCTGTAAAATAAGGCAGTGTGATAATATAAACGGTATCAAACTTCCTTTAGATAATTAGTCAAGAAATGAGGCCCGAATATCGCTATATGCAGATGACATCACAATTTTTGTTAACAACAAAAGAGATGTAAAGGAAGTATTGGATATTTTAAAGAGTTTCTCTTTATTCTCTGGGCTGAAACTAAATGTAACAAAAACAGAAGGTATGTGAATTGGATCATGTAGACAAAGTCAAAAGAAATTATGTAATATGAAATGGAAATTACATCCTGATAATGTAGTTAAATCTCTGGGCATTTATTTTAGTATTACAAAACCAGTTAGTGAAATAGAGGACAATTGGCTTTCAAAAGTTAATTTTTATGATAAAAAATATTATTAAAATATGGAATCAACGGGATTTGACTATTGTTGGCAAAATAATTATTGTAAAAAGCTTATTGGCGTCACAGCTATCTTATATTTCAAGTGTACTGGAGATACCAGATAAGATTATCAATGAACTCAACTCCACTTTCTTTAAATTCGTTTGGGGTAGTATCGAAAAGTCAAAAGAAGAACAATGATTAGTGATTATACTGAAGGTGGATTGAAAATGGATTAAACTCGCTGAAAGTTTCGTGGATTAAACGGGTTACAAATGACTCGATAGCAACTTGGACGACTGACATAAAATGTTGGAATTAAGTACCTTGTAGTCATATTACTATACAATTTGAAAACATGATAACTTATTATTCAGCGTTAGCATGAATACCTCTCGTATGTGTTTATAATGAACTTAAAATTAGAAAACTCTGAAATAAACATGCTGAAAAGCATATGAAAATGTAATGAAAAGCAATGAAATGTTAAAAAAAAAAATGTGAACATGTAAGGAATGAAAAGCATATAAAAACGTGTTATGTAATGATATGCAATGTAATCATGATGAAAAGCATATGAAAATGTGTTATACATGTAATTGATATAAAATGTAACCATGAAAAGTATATATGTGAACATGAATGTAAACATGCCGAAAAGCATATGAAAATGTGTAAACATGCGTAAAGCATATGATATACAATGATATGAAATGTAACCATGAAAATCATGTGAATGTAAACATGCTGAAAAGCAAATGAAAATGTGTAAACATGCTGAAAAGCATATGACAATTTGCTTATATGATTTGCAATGTAAACAGGCTGAAAAACATGTTATGTAATGATATGCAATAAACATGATTGTAAACATGCCAAAAATGCATATGAAAATGTATAAACTTGCTGAAAAGCATATGAAAATGTGCTATACATGATATACGTAATGTTATGCAATGATGTAAACATGATGAAAAGCATATGATATGAAATGTTAACATGATGAAACTATGTAAAATTTGAAAATTATGTGTTATACATGTAACGATAATACAATGAAACTATGTGAATGGTGAAAGTTATGATAGTAATAAACAATAAAAGATAGAAAATAAAAAAGTGTGAATTAATGCACATTCCTTATAGGCGCGCACGCATACTGCCGGGCACTACGTCACCGGTCACACCATCTATACCTTGTCATATAGGGCACTTTCCAGTAGACTTGTTACAAGGATCGTCATTTAGACAATGACATTTCTCGGTGCATTCATGACCGAAGTATCTCACATACCATGGCGACTGCAAATAAATAAATATTAGTTATTATAAGTTAACTATTTGCACGCTGGGGTGTCAACATCCGTTGCAACCCCTTACCACTGGGTATATTTCGATATCCCAACATTTCTAAACATGGTCAAAGTTAAGTCATGCTTCAACTCAACTAAATCCGTAATTTTGATTATCTGATCAAAATATGTTGTTCACAAAAATTGTAAGGAATTCATTCTTGTCAATTTTTTATACCCAACAAAAATTATAAGATACTAAATTGTTAAAATTAAATAAAAAATTGCACCAATATAAAATATTGGTTGACCATTTCTGAACACTTACACACACAACCCCTACAGTGGCGTAACAGCCGGGGGGACCCCCCCTGAAGGTGCTCAGCAGGAAATTCCAACCTACCCACCAGGAAAAATGGGGGGAAGGGCGATTTTTTGTGACCGTGCGAAATTTTGTGACCGTGTGAAATTGTGTGACCGTGCGACATTTTTGACCATCCCCCCACTTCCCCCCCCCCCCCCCACACTTACGTGAAATTCACGAGGTGACCGACTGGGAAAAAAATTGGGGCAACCTTTTACGAAAATTTCTGTCGACTCGAACTGGTGTTCACCAGGAAAAAATATCCTTTGCCCCCCCCCCCCCCCTGGAAAAAATCCCAGATACGCCACTGAACCCCTATGACCAGGTGTGAAGTAGTTGCTATTGTATTCATGGTGGAATATACTGTCAAGTACCTATTCAATAAGAGCATGTATACTATAGCGTATGTTACAAATTTAGCAAAAGTGTGGGTATCCTTGTGATCAAACGAATACTTTGAGAATGATGTCGTTTGCCAAAATCGGAGCAATTCAAAATGTGACCCCAAATGCGAAGGACAACGAACTTTTCACGTTTTGCTCGATAACTCGTTTAAACAGAAACATTGGAAGTGGGGCAAACTATACATTTTTTAGAATCCTTTAAAATTAAATTTCTGCCCCCCCCCCCCCCCCCCCCCACCCGTAATAGCGGTTATTTTGGATATTGGGCCTCACGGATTCCGCCCACACTTTTGCAAGGAACTCATGCCTAGCTAAATTTGTTAAATATCCTTCCTAAGACAACTCCACTGACAAATGAACCTTCGCTCTCGTGGTCGCACTCCAGATGACCCTACTATTCCGTCTTTTCAATATTTGGATTTTCAATTCAAGTGGTTTCACTATACGTTATCCAATCTTAGGTACGAGCTTGACATCAAATCATAAACATTATGAGCGTTATTAAAATTCATTTAAACATAGACTAACTCTTAAGTTAGCCCGTGTTAGCCCATGTCTTTTAATGGAATGCACTTTGATGTAACGTACACCAACCAAAATAGGAAAAGTATAAATATTTTAAGACCAATCATTTACGTTGTTATCCTGCAATTTTGAGGAGAATTCATTATCAAGAAAAAGAATAGCACGACAATGTCTATTTAGCTATCATGTGTTCATCTGCCCAATTGGATTTACAAGCAGGAAGCAAAAAGTGGCATTTTAGGTATAATAGAAATGTGTGTTCATCAGCTGCAACTACGCATTTATTGGATTCTGCTTCAAATGACCATTACATGTGACATTTCTTCACAATCATGTAACAAACATCGTTATATTCATTTCTGCTTGGATACAGGCATTCATTCTATTTTTTAAACCTATTCAATCTCAATACAAACATTTTATTTTGCATAACACTAGTGAAGGGCAATCGTACAAGTGGAATCTTATATCTAAGGAGTAAACCTTTGAAACTGTAACATTGTATAAAGTGGCACAACGTCGATTTTGGGTAGCTCTAGTTAATTGTCAATATCTCAAGATTGACAAATCCGAATCAGATGAAATAAGCAGCATCTGAAAGCCAGGTGTTTTGTCTTTAAGTATGTGTAAACATCTTACACCAAATGTTATAACTTCATGGTCAACAAGTTGGATAAACACGTGCACCCTTTTTTTAGGGACACCTTGTACATGTAATTCATGCGTTACATTCATGCCGATATCTCAAACTACGCAATGTAATCATAATAATGGCCCGGTATAATATGTTGATGATTTAACTATTGTAGAAAATGTGTTTGGAAAACAAATTTCCACCATCCAACATGATTTGGATAAATTTGAACAATGGGCTACAGAGAATCATATGAATTTAAACCCGACCAAATGCATGTTTATGGATGTCACCTTTGCGATGGATCCACCGATACTTACCCCCCTCCGTTTGTATGATCAAGACCTTCATTGCACTGACACGGTGAAGATTCTGGGCATAAAAATTGCTAAAGATCTGAAATGGAACACCCACATTGGTGACATTACGAAACGTGCAAGTGGACGGCTATTTATGCTTAACATCCTAAAACGGCATGGGCTAAGTGTTAAAGAACTGGTAACAATCTATGTTGGTTTTGTTCGCCCCCTTCTTGAGTATGCTCTACCAGTATGGCATCCTGGTCTGACAGAAAATCTCCACTATGATTTGGAGCGTATTCAGAAGAGGGCGTGTAGAATCATCTTAGGTTTTAACTACATAGGCTATCAGGATGCCTTAATAACATGTGCTATTCCGGAACTCAGGAACCGTAGAGACCAACTTTGTTTAAACTTTGCTAAATCCCTTTTAAAATCTAATGAATTCCGTGGTTGGTTACCAAAATCTAGAGATGAACAAGTGCATAATATGACTCTCCGTAGTGCTCACAAAATAACTGTTCCTAAAACACGTACCCTGCGTTACGCTCGTAGCTCAATTCCATACATGGTCAAACTCTTAAATCATACATTATAGTTCTGTTTCCAATAGGGGGTGGGTTGTTGTGTTTTGCATGCTTAGTTATTTCTATGAATATATTGTTTCTATTTTTCTATATATTACATATTGTAAATATTGTTGTAATTCAGCATTTTGCTGCGATAATGATATGTTTATTAAACCTTGAATTGAATTGGTATCGGACTTCGATATTGCCACCAAAGATATTTAAGCAAACAAAAAATCGATAGTTAAATCCTATGGAACAGGGGGAATATCGTAAGTTCCCCTCTTGCCTGCATGGGTCTTCAGAAAAAAATGTGTCATAAAACTGTATGGGACATTGTGCATACACTTTTAACGATGTTGGGGGGTGGGGTGGGGGTGGGGGTGGTGGATGGGTGGTGGTGGTGGTGGGGGGGGGGGGGGGGGGGTATCTCGAAACTGTCGACATCATTCGGCAAGTCTTGGCCACTTACGATATTGTATCGAATTCAGAAACGATTCACTTCATGGAGTAATACGCTCATACTCATCGCCACACCGTTGAATGAGGCACGGTTATTATAGTCCCAATGTCAAAAGGGCCGGAATATTACTTTTAGTTGATAACACGCGGCAAAAAGGACCAATCGTACCAGTATCGGTCGATACTGGAACACTAAATTGTGTTCCGGTATCGAGCGATACTGGAACAATTGTTATGTTCCAGTATCGGGCGATACTGGCACACGTGATAACAGTGAGATAAATCCAATATCAAATGAAACAAGAGCGCAATATAAGTCGCAAAAAAGTTTAAATGCCCTTTGTCTCAGATATTTCGAAGGATGTAGCAATCTTACCTAGAAAATCAATAACAAAGTCTCGTGTAATGTTGGCCTCAGCAATAAATGAAAATATCTACACATTCGTTAACAAATCGCGATAAAACGAGCAATGATTTAGCGGGAAAAGGGAGACTGGATATTTGCATTACCCACCGAGCCGTCCCTATAAGAGAGGGGTTCGTATAGTATTATTTCTTTTGGTCCATACTTTAAGAGCCATTGCAGATTATTCTTATTAATTTAAAAGTAGTACGTCTTTCTTATGGGGCCCTCACATGTATCCGTGTGAGCTGAGCGGCCCCTTACCGTGTGCAAAATGGGTGCGGACGGCGGCACACACGGTGGGCCGTTTCCCGTCCGTTGAACACGTTCAGGGGACTTTGCCGGCCACCGGAGTTTTGAACATGCTCAAAACTCCTGGGGGGGTGAGTAAAAGCGGCGGCGAACGATGAGAGCCCGGTATGAAGACGGTATAAGGACGGCGCACCCGTTCGCACCCGTTTCGCACCCGTTTCGCACCCGTTTCGCACCCGTTTCGCACCCGTTTCGCACCCGTTTCGCACCCGTTTCGCGCCCATTCGCAGGGCGGTGATGGACAGTGGTGGACGTCGACCATCTTAGCGACGGACTGCGATTGGCCGCATGCAGCCAGGTAACCGTTTGCGGAACGGACTCTCAGCAGGCATGTTGCAACTCTCTAAATGTAAAAGAGCTAAAACTCACTCTTTCGAGAGCTTTAGGAGGGAGAGCTCTTTTTTTTGGAGTGAAGTTCACTCTTAAAAGAGCGATTTTCACTCTAAAAAGAGTTAAAATCGCTCTGAAAAGATTGGAAATCACTCTTAAAAGATTGACAAATCACTCTGAAAAGAGTGAACTTCACTTCTTAGAAGAGCCGTCCCTCCTAAAGCTCTCGAAAGAGTGAGGTTTAGCTCTTTTACATTTAGAGAGTATTATAGATGTTGGTCGTACGAATTTTGGAATGCAAATGACATGAAGCGGCGAGCTTGAGCGCTCAGCTTGAAAAAGGCGGTTTGATGATGTAATCAAGACGTTTCGGCCGGTACCCAGGCGTTCCGACCGGTTAGGAACCAGTATGGAGGTGGTATGCACACGGTGAGGACACGGTGAGAACGGTAAGCTAGAACTGTATGAGGCCGGTGATACCCGGGACAGACCCGGTGTAGAACGGTATGGACCGAGGACCCGCTGAGGAGGTGTTATGCACCCGGTAAGAACGGTAAGCTAGAAATGTATGAGGACGGTGAGCCCGGTACCCGACCGGAGAGGACCCGGTATAGACCATGTATATAACGTTATGGACCCGGTGGCCACAACAAAAGATTGATGCGCCCGTTGACATTTTTTTACTGATTGTTTGGACTCTGTTGTTTTTCTATTAGACGGTAAGGTGGCCGGCCGCCTACCATTACCGCCCTGCGAACGGGCGCGAAACGGGTGCGCCGTCTGTATACCGTCCTCAAACCGGGCTCTCACCGTTTGCCGCCGCTTTTACTCACCCGGCAAGAGTTTTGAGAATGGTCAAACTTCCTGCCGGGCGCGGATGGCCGGCAATGTCCCCGGCAACGTGTTCAACGGACGGCAAATGGCCCACCGTGTGCCACCGTCTGCACCAATTTGTCACACGGTAATGGGCCGGCCAACTCACACGGATACATGTGAGTACAAATGTATTTTACAGAGATTCCCGGAATGTGAGCGAAGCGGCGAGCTTGAGCGCTCAGCTTATACAGGGCAGTTTGATGACGTTATCAAGGCGGTTCGGTCGGTACCCAAGCGTTTCGGCCGGTGAGGACCTGGCGAGGAGGCGGTATGAGCCCGGTTCCAGGCCGATAAGGACCCGGTATAGAACAGTATGAACCCGGTGACAAAAAAATAATCAATGCGGCCGTTGACATTTTTTGCTGATTGTTCACCGTGTTGGACTCTGTTGTTTTTCTAAGGGGCCGTCCAGCTCACACTGATACATGTGAGGGCCCCATTAGTTTGTTTGTTTACACGGTCGGTCCACACGTACATGTAGCGGCAATCTACCTACCGAAAATATATCTACCAACTTTTCCCCTGAACGGATTGAATTAAATTCCGAGGTTCCAACTTGTTTCATTTATTAAACGGAAATATCCTCGAAGAGCAAATTCAATTGAATACCGTAATGGCAAGAGATAAAGTCGTATTTATTCAAAATGTTAACGGTAATGGTTTTAAAGGTAAAATAGAATCTATGGGGAAAATGTTGGCAAACGTAGCGAACACGTCGTGTCTCCGGCAACAAAACAAGAGACCCCAAGATTGATTGGCCTTTTGATGGCAGGAGGGACGAGAGAATACATTTCCACTAGCGCTTCAGTATAAAGTGGAGTGAATTTGGCAATGTAATACCATATGATCCAAACAGTATTGAATAATGATTAAATCTCATTTGTTAAGTCCTGATATGTGTTAGTTATAAAGATAGCATGACAACACTGCGTATAGTCTTAGCAGCCTCGTCCCTTGGGGGTTGGGGAATAAAATAGGGTCCAAAAATTGTAAAATATATATAAAAAGGTTTAAAAGTTTCATACACTGCTTGTGTGAAATTTTCACAAGGCTATGTGTGATATTTTCACAGGGCTATGAAATGCGCGAGAATCGTCAGATTGAAAAACACAAAGAATGTTATATTTAGATAAGATAAAAGAGATGGCCCGCTCCATGAACCATCGTCAGAGACATTGTCCATGTACCCCACCAGCGGTGACTTAGACAACCCGATATAAAAAGACACATGCAAACTGGGAGTAGAATAATCTCGCAGAAAAGTTACGATTTATTCAAAAAGTAAACAGATAAGAATACAAGTAATTTACAAGACATAAGACCGAAGATGAACTTTTAATCATAATGAGAATGGCAGTCCAGTATACGATTTTTGTTTCCGTAGTTAACACTTAACCCTTCTCCTCCTGAGACGTTTTTGTAACACTGCTACCTTTGGGGTGGTGGTGATTACCACCCCCCTAAAAAATCCAAACCGAGATGCAGAGTATGCTTATTTGGGTATCATTGTATAGTTATAGGACTCTCCTCTTTCCATATATACCAAAACAAGTACAAATAACCGACGCATGACGTCACAATGACGTCACTAAACATGGCCGACCTCAAAATCCGGCCGTATTCTCTGTCAGTGAAATATAGGCCGAAATTGAAATGTTCGCCAAAACAGTTCCAAATATCAGAATTTCACACGGTTTTGTGCTTAATAGTGTTTCTAACATAAATTATAATATTCAGGACCATACACTTAAGATATTTTTCAAAATGGCGATTTAAAAAATTGTAAGGTGGCTACCACCCCCTCCTACTATCGGATTTTAACGGCTTACCCTACCCCCGGGTAAGATGGTGGTACCGCCAACCCCGGCTTATTTTTATAAATCACTTTCACGTATCCTTTTCCTGGTATTAAAATGAGACCTGTCACCACAAAATGAGAGTTAAGTCGGAAAATTTTATTTTCAGGTTTTCAGGTTTTTCCAGAAAACAAGCTTAATTGCTCAATGTTTTCCCCGTCAAAATTCAAATTTCTTTGTTTCCTATTAATTGTTGGGATGTTTATTGGACCATTATCTCCCAATGCATACTGGCGACTTTAAGGGGGGACTTAAGGACGTTTTTTGTTGAATTTTGTTAGTGCTGTAATTATTGAACCATGACTCAAATGTATATAAATGTATACCTTTTTTAAGTCCCTTAAGTCCCCCCTTAACGTTCATTTTGTGGTAACAGGTCTCAAATGTTAGACGCACTATTCACAAGAAATATCTCCCGTATAACATCAGTTTGCCGAAGGGTATGTTTCTCCTTAAATGTTGTAACCTTTTTGCTTCCTTGTCATGTTCGTACCACCTCGAACAAGCACACACGTTCCTTTAGCCAATACCGTACTAAGAATAATTCATCGATAGATCACCAGCGCAGTCATCTTCGAATTCAAAGTACTTACTTCACCCTTCCTTAAATCGCATTGCAAAACCAGTACGCTTATACGTACACTGCCGCTCAAGTATTCACGCAGTAATTAAATCCTAGAAATTCAAGATTTTTACTTTTAGCAATTGGACGGCGTCATACGCTTTTAAAAGTGTCGTAATTGAAATGTGAGCATCATGAAACCCTTTACAAGCAATTTGGCCTTTCAATATAGACATATATTTATATTACCAATGAATATTCTATCTACCAATCTAAATTCAGCATTTTCAATATGTTTTCATTGAAATCTGCAGGTTCAGAAACCCCTATATTTTTGGCAATCTGATTTTTTTATGACGATTATGTTCGGTTTCGAATTTTGGCACACTTTAAGGCGATTCTGGCCCACTGTTCAAACATTAAATGACATAGACTAATGAGATCGTCCGTAAAATGAAAGTCCTGTAAATATATGGAACGAAATATTTATCGTTCAATACTACCACGCCCACTATTTGTCCATACGGGTACAAAACTGTTCTGATTCCACACCAGTAAATAATTTCAGTCCTTGTAGAGACGACAATCAAATGTTTTTTCTTAGCTTTCATCCTGTGGCCCATTGATTATAGAATTAATCAGAAATGGTACTTATTGCTCCCAAATGATTAAAGTTGTAGTTTAATCCTGATTTTTGAACTATTACCTAATACTACAGTACAAAAAGACATATTTTCAATGCATTTTGTAGGTTTTTTGGATGTATTTTGATTGTAAATGATCTGGCAACATTTCTCAACTTTTTCTGATAAATGAGGGCGCTACACCAATTGTCCAACTTTGGGGACTTGTTTCTCAGAACTTTCAGGGATACCATATATATTTGTTTTGATTAAATGATCAAATATATCATGAAATTTAAGGAAAATGTCAAATTGAAAATTCCAGTCGCTTTATAAGCGAGAAAATGGGCTTTTTGTAACTACCATTTTACATGTAAACGCATAGGGAAAGCATTTGGTGGTGTGGATTCTGAAGATCTTGGTCTTTGCTGGAGTGCTATGATATCGTCTGCTAAAAATCGGCTGTTCTAATGATATTTTGACTGAGTCTTCTACCACAAAAGTTCAATTTGCTTGAAATTCACTGCGATCGGGTTCAATTTGACATTTCCACTACTAAACAATGGTAAGATAGGGCAAAATATTCGATTTCATAAGCAAATTATACAGGCAAATTACTCGATGAAAAAATAGCTCACCGAATTCGACAGTCTTGTCATCATCGGCAACAGTGTAAAAAAAGTGAAATCATTGATAAGCTTACTACATCATGCCATTCACCTACTATGTTACGGTCATATTAGAAGCTGAAATTATAATATATAGCTGCCTTGAAGTACAATCGCCTTGCAAACAAGGTCAAGCTGAGTGTTGTTGGTGGAAAGTGAAATAAAACCAAGCTTTTACAATGAATGATGATAACCAGTCTTAATATTACAATCAAGATCCCAATGCCAGAGACCTGAGATCAAATCTACCTCAAAGCAGCTATTTCATGATATTAATGTGTACTTTATATACCAGAGGCAGCTATTTTTTAAAATTATACTAGTATCAGATGCCTGTATTGACCAATTTTGTACTTATCAGCAGTGTCAAACCAATCAGGCCTATAGGCTACACTACAGTACAGCTCGTATTAAAAAGCTCGACGTCAACGCGATGATAGTAATTTGTTGCTCTGTTTTTATTTACAAATATTAGGAGGGAGCTATGATGACCAAGGGTGAGGAAGTAGTGCAACCTGATTTCTATGAAATGCTTCAAAAAAGGTTGGAAGGAAAGGTCATAGACTTCACAGCGTTTTCAAGTAAGGCATGCTGGAAATGGGGAGGTGCTCTCAAGAAGGGGAGAGAACAATATGGAAAGGTCCATTTTCTGAAGGACAATGAGCATCATTATATCAGTGCGCATCGTGCCATGTTTGTTGCAGTCCATAAAATTATGCCACAGGATCTTCAAATGGACGTATCCCATCTTTGCCATGAAGGACTTTGTGTCAATCCGGATCATCTCGTTCATGAGGAGCACATCATTAACTTGGATAGGAGAGAGTGTAAAAAAAGCGGAACCTGCCATGGTCACAGGTTTAAAAGAAAATGGCATAAACCTTGTGTGTACACAAATGAGGTGAGAAACAATAATAACAAAAAATCCCTTTAAAAGGGATAATCCAGGCACAAAATAACATCAATTTTATAACATTGTTTTTAATTTAATCAAGTCCCTGTGGCTCTAATTGGCCTCTCTCATAGCAGCCAACATTACGAGTATTGTCATAATTTGTATACAACTGTCTGCGGAGATTGGCACGTCTGCTTTTGCAAATGGTAGATTTAGAACGCACCCGCCAGGATTTTTGTCGGTTGCTCATTTGTCGTATGGTTCCCAGGGCCATTGAGTTGGGATCATGAGGCACTCCGCAAGCCTTCGCTTTCATAACGATGGAATCGCCCACAGGGTTATTAACCATATGAATTGCACTATGATCTCTACTAACTCCATTGCGCGAGCATGTCATCACATGTTTGGGATTTGTTGTTGCAAATGAGTGATTCATTGCTTCAGCTTTCTGCGTTGTAAATTGAAATCTAGTTTTGCGGATTGCCTCTGAACTCATCCTTTTGTTTAATATCTTTGTTAGGCAATTGACATCCTGTCCTGAGAATTTGAAATTTCCACAGGCAAATCTAGGCAGATATTGATAATTGGGAGTTCCATTGCACACAAATGAATGCTTGATACATAGTTTATGGTTCCCTTCGTAACATTTTATTATTGCAGGTATAGTTTTTGCAATTGCTACACTGATGTCCTGTTCACTGACCAGGTGATTGGCCGATGACCACAGCGCTCGCACTTCTCGCTCAGCACGGTAACTCAGACTGTCACCCAATCGGTTCTTGGCTTGGTCCTTTTGCTTCGATGATAATGGCTTCGGTGCCGACTGCGGCTGTACAATGGTGGGGCGTATTCTTGCTCGTGAAACAGCGGCAGCGACTGATCGGTTCAGGTGAGTTGTATCTAGGAAGCATTCTGTGATAGTTCCATTATAGGCCTTCATTCCCTCGGCAATACCTTCTGCCATCCGACCATCGGCATCGGTTGTTATCTTATCAATAACAATCGGCTCAGGCTCACTGCAAAGCATTGCGGCCAATTTAACACCACCAAGCTTCTCGTCCCCAGCATTATCTGTGCCTTGAATGGTTGCTGTGCAATCCTTGTGGTCAGGACAAGTTACACTTTCCCCTCTGGCCCGTGCAGTCTGGCCCAGTTTGCAAAGTTTGCTTTCATGGTTGAACGCAATGATTTTTTTGTCAGAGGTCAAATTTTCTGCTACAACATCCCTCGTCTGAGTCGCTGGTGCAAATGGCGTTTTACGCCTACAGCCCCGGAGGCTAAGGTTGTACTGGCGGTCAGCTTCCACTGGAATCGGAGTGTCTCGCGAATAACCCCCATGCTGCAAGGCGTCTTTTAGTACCCTTTTCTGCCTGACCATGTCATTCTCATTTAGTTTTTGTACTTTAGCACCTACTCTGTTCAGTTGCCTTTGCATGCCTGATGGAGCAGGGACATTTTTGTCCATAGAAGAAAAAAGTCTTTGGGCGCCAGTTGCGGCCAAGCTAGTGTTCATGAGCCCAACTGCTAAAGACCTGTTTACCTCAGCTGCTCTGCGACCTCTCTTGCCCTCAAAGACTTCGCGGAATAGTTTCTTTTTCTTAGATACAAATCGGCAACTGTTACATTTGAGTTGAACAATAGCTGAAAGTCCCCACTTTGTTGTTAACCTAGCCGCAGTAACGAGGCGATCTGTACAGCCTGGTGACGATACATTGTGTTCATATATACACTCTTGGATTGCATTCACACAAGTAGGGAGATGCACATCCAAATAACCACCAATTTCATCTTCTTCCTTTCTATTTCTCAGGATATTCTCTACCTCGGAAGTTTCGTTGTGCAGAGGTCTCAGTGTGGCGCCAGGAGAAGACGTGGGTAATTGAGAAGACTTCGGCAAAGAAAATGGATCGTTAAGAACTTTTGCAGCACTTGGAACTATAACATCATCATCCACAGTAAAGGCGCGGTCAAATTGTTGGTGCGTAAGCCTTTGTAGAGATGTTTTTGGTAAATCTGTCTCGCTAATGGTATTCCATCCACTAGAGCGGACAGTATTGCCAGGCTTAAACCAAGATTTACTTTTCTGCGACCATCCTCGACCAGTTCGGCCCATGATGACACGACAGTTTCATAGATGGATTGGTCGATATTTCAAATTACACCAACCAATTCACCCCAATGTCAGTGTTGACATAATATTAGGATAGTTGAAACATGCTACATTGTGATTGGTCAAGTAGTGCATCAACCTACTTCACTCTATTCATCTATTCATGATGCCCAGACAAAATAATTGAAAAGAGATAAAGCTTCCTGTTCTTTGTTATGTAAATTAGGTGTAGCATACAGTCACACACACATTGAACTCTCACTCTGTAGCAAGTTTGTCACTTTAAAAGCTTTAAAAGGAATCTTTATCAGTTTATAGAAGGATTTGATTTCAGTCGTTCTATCAGTTTGTTTTAAAAAATAAATAAAAAACCCAAAAATTTTTACCCCCCCCACCTCCCCATGCAGTAGCAAAGAGAGACAAGAGAAATCAAAGATTCATTATTTTCAATCAATTTAATGAGATGAAACTTCCATCATATAATATGTATCATTCTTAGCTGTAGTCAGCAATGGTATATCAATAAATATAGTACAAAATGCTGAAACACACTGTTTGACTGTTGAGCGTTCTTCATATAATTAAGTCAATGCTATCTTCAGTAGATAGCAGAATATGACAAAGTGTATTTGTAAGTTTGCAATTAATTTAAACATTTGGGGGACACTTTTGATCATCAAAATGGATTGATACAGATTCAGTCTAACAGAATTTACCATATTTAAAAATTAAAAAGATCTTTAGATTCCACACCAGTAAATAATTTCAGTCCTTGTAGAGACGACAATCAAATGTTTTTTCTTAGCTTTCATCCTGTGGCCCATTGATTATAGAATTAATCAGAAATGGTACTTATTGCTCCCAAATGATTAAAGTTGTAGTTTAATCCTGATTTTTGAACTATTACCTAATACTACAGTACAAAAAGACATATTTTCAATGCATTTTGTAGGTTTTTTGGATGTATTTTGATTGTAAATGATCTGGCAACATTTCTCAACTTTTTCTGATAAATGAGGGCGCTACACCAATTGTCCAACTTTGGGGACTTGTTTCTCAGAACTTTCAGGGATACCATATATATTTGTTTTGATTAAATGATCAAATATATCATGAAATTTAAGGAAAATGTCAAATTGAAAATTCCAGTCGCTTTATAAGCGAGAAAATGGGCTTTTTGTAACTACCATTTTACATGTAAACGCATAGGGAAAGCATTTGGTGGTGTGGATTCTTCTAGAATCAATTTTGATGGGAGTGAATGCTGTAGCATCGTCCTGTAATTCAAAAATGTAACCTAACCACCACTACACTGGGATGAATCAATATCGATCGAGGTCTAAAACCATCTCCCCATAAGAGTTGCCTGATTAGTTGCTACAGAGTCTACACCACTAAATAAATAATGGAACAGCCCACGGAAGGCTTATCGAATTTGGTGGGATGGCACTCCTCTAAGTGAACTATATGAAAATGCTCCAAAAGTTGTTTCTTTGGCTGAAATTCTGTTCGGATGATTATTAAATGAAGAATATCAAACAATATCAATGCAAATGTTCTTCTTTTGATCAATCTTGTATGAGTGTTGAGTCTTTTTAGAGATTTTATTGGAATAGCTTAGACCTAGACTAGGCCTAGGCGATATACAATCACGCATATCTTTGACGGCGCATATCTCGAAGATGTTCCCTTGACCAAATTTGTTTTTTTCTTTTTTGCAGGAAAGCCATGATCTTCATCCAAAATGTAAAGTTGAAGCAACCAGTTGCTTTATATGCGAGAAAATTGCATTTAATTAGGGTCCATTTTACAGAGTAGGTATAGGGGATTTATTTAGCGGTGTGGATCCTACACTGTTTCCGCTGTGTCCAACTCCTTTTGCGTGTTAATATCAATGATTACCCATAGTCGGACGGACAATATACGAAGTGTAGACTGATTCTTAGAGTCGGATAAAATATCACCGTCCTTGCGATCTCTATGACGTTATCAAATCTGGCGGTTACATCGGTGTTGAATCGACTCGGGGTGCTGGAGGACGCTGGTATCGCCATTATCTGTGTAACAGAATGAAGAAGAAAAAAACACCTTTAGTATATCCTAAAAGAAAGAAAATGTATCTGTCAATCAAGAGTTGCTGGGAATTTCGAGTAACAATAATCCGGCGTCATATTGGGGTTACACAAAGATGGCAAATATACCCGTATATTTGTGACCTCATTTGAATGACAACATTAGCATCGGTCACTCAAAACAAACACATAATTTTCAATAATACCTACGTGATTTACTTACGGATGTAAAGACGAGTACAGATTTGTAAAATTGAATACATATGACATAAAGACCGAAACCCAGGGATTGGCATACGTAATTGATCTATCAAATGAGACACGGTTGTTTAGCACAGATATTGAATATTTGACAATACTCACCCGCTGATTTGCCATTGATGTCAAAGCATCTTATACCACAAGTCGGTCCAAACCCAGTCTTCTGTACATTCACAGAAGTAACCATCCTCTTCCGTGTCGCGTGTCACACACGTTCCAAGATTATTGCAAGGTAAATCGTCACATTGATGGATCATAAAAGGCTGAAATACGAGGTGGGATATTTTTCATGTTTTTTTCTTAAATTTTAATTAATAGACTACACATCTGGGTTTTTCAAAACGGTTTCCACATTTGTTAAATTTCCTATACGGAAGAAGCTAAACATCATGCAAAATCGACCAAGCTATCGATACCAATTTCGAATTAATTTGTATCGATGTTTGTTAAGATTCGAATAAGAACTTAAAAAAACCCCACTAACAGTAGACCTTTAACAGTAACTTTCTGTGCCCAATGGAGACCAACATTTCCATCTAAACATCCTAGTCTAGAAACTGAACTTACCTTTGCAGAATAGTCCATCATCCCGGAAATAATTATCTACTAAGACATCTGTAACTTCCATGGTGATATTACACGAGATATCATCACTAGCACATTCATCCCTGGGAACAGCGTTATAATTTTAAAGAGTTAGCCACCCATGAAGCTGACTTGGTGGTTTTGTATGTCTTCAAGAAAAATGTATTATAATAATATTATGGGATAAAGGAGCATACAGATCATGGAACTCCCCCGTGGATATCGGAGGGAAATTCTTACGGAATAGAGACTTTCAGTGTTTTGGATTAGCTGCCAACACAAACTAATTGTTTGCAACACGGTTCGGATCCCACAACCCTCCTCATTCAATACAACCTAAATGACCTCAAAATAAGTATAACTAATACTTGAAATATTAAGATAACTTGACAAAATATGCTAGCCAAAAACTACTTGAAAAGAGTTCAATGTCACCTCCAATATGGCCGCTTATTCCAGACACGGAAGGTCTCTATTCTTCCGCCCTCGTGGTGGACAGAGTCGGAGATGGTGGGGTAAACCGTAAACTATTTGATGGGCAATGATAGAGTCGGGGATGGACCGCTAATTAAAACAGCTCGGATGGGGACTATTATATCAGATTGGTTGATACTACTAGAACCGGGCGAGGGCGCATACGTCTATAACCTGCGCTGTGCGTCCGCGTTTCCATATCAAATGTCCACTATCAATTTGAGTGGAAGCGGAGTTGTACGCACATATTCATTAGTTATGAATAATGTAGCATATGATTCTCTTAATATTCTATGAATGTCTCACTTGATTCTTAACACAAGACCAAAACCAACCAACTTACCAGTACACATCACACCATCCCCTGTGTAACCTAAGGTATAAGTGCGTACCAAGTGCGCCTGGTGTAATTGGTACAAATTGCGTTGTCAGTGTTTAATGAACGAACACTCATCATCATCTAGAACGGAAACCGAAGGCAGCAAAACAAAATTGCATTAATATTTCATTTTATAACATAATACATTGCAGTGATATATATTCCTCAAAATAACTATTTTGATGTACTTGAAGATTGCTTCGATGTATATTAATTGTGAGCCATAAGCTCCATTCACACTAGACGTTATTTACCGTGATATTGCGGCAGGCTGCGACACATTAACGCTAACTATCTCCTATTTTGCCACGCGGCCCTGGCTACCATCGCACGCGGTGACCTGCGTCGACCCAGCGTGACCTACGATGAATTGACGTACACCGCACGCACGACAAATATTATAATTTTCATCACATTATGTGTGAACTGAACTAATAATAAATAGTAGCGAATGTAAACTGCACATTCGTTACATGTGCATTTAATAAATATTATGATTTTATGTTGTTACCAGACCGTAATTGTATCAACGCTGAATGACTCGAAGCATTATACAAATGTCGATCAAATTGTTCAAAATACGTTTGTCTTGTAAGGTCAAAATATTTTTTCTTAAACTCTAAGTGCCAACATTTAAAAATCAATTTTGCCAATGTCACGACCCGAGTTAGCTCGGACTTTATAATTAAACAATTCACTGTAATACCCAGATTTTGTAAACAACAATTTAATATAAATAAAAACATAAATCATTAATAAACAACGCAACACATTTCACGCGCTCAGTGATCACTGATCTAGTCTGCTAATAAGTGCACTTATCGTTTGTATAATGTTCCACTAGAAGATCAGAAGATGGGCAAAACACAGAAGTTAGTTCCTCAGTAGCGATGTTCCGCACTGGACCGGAAGTTCACAAATCTGCCATAGTATCGTATCTCTTATCAATGTCCTCCGAATCTCATTCAACAGGAATGATCTCGACTGATTATTGTCCTGCCATAGACAACGGAAGATCCTCGTAGTGCCGTATCTTTATTTATGTTTTCCGGTTATCATTTTAACTGGAATTAGTTAGATAACTGGAATGAGTTAGATAACACTAAGATCTTCGCCAGAGCCGTATCTTTCTATTTAGTGTTCTGGCCTGCAGTCCGGGCCTTTAGGTCATCCGCCCTTCCGTCCCGTTTCTCAGCCTCCTTAGTTCTGCCTTTCTCTTTGTTTTCTTTCTGCTCTCCCCCGCGTGGTCCCGTCGCCACGACGCCCGCGTATTGTCGCATTGCGTATAGTGTTGCGTATAGTGTTGCGTATTATAGCCTGTGAAGCCTTGGACCCTGACAGCCAAAATGTTCAATTGATAAATATAATGTTTCTATAGCCCATAGTAACTTAGTTATTTTCATAATATTATACTTAACCTAGGTTCAATGTTTAAAGAATGTTGTCAAATGTAGGTGTTTTCCCCTAATATATCAGAGATTACCAATTTCATTGTGTTAAAGGAAATATTAATATCCAGAAAAAAGATAATTGTTTCGAAATCATTAAATGTACCTTTACATCTCAACAATCTTTTTGTTACTTTATTGACGATATATACAATATCTTTCCGTGAAACTTTCCGTTCAACCTTGTACCATTTTCATATTTTTTGAGGAATATTCAAAATAAAAAAGTATTACTTACCTTTTACCTCAATTGTAAAAGAGCAATTATTTATATTACCACTCTAATCCATCGCGTTGTAATCCATCGTTTATTCACCTATTTCGAACTTAATTATAATTGAACGTAATGATTGGTTCGATGCCAGAATTATCGATCGCACTTGGTGTGTCCCATATAACTTCGATTTCAGACGCACCATCGGGCATCATAATGATGAAGTATTCGGGACACGCAAATAACGTCGGTGACTCCATATCTATAATAATTACAACATCATTAAAGTTATAACAAGATATAACAATCGTATCAAATGTTTCAAGGTCAATGTTATAATAAGCAGCTGATACCGTTTCTATTGTATACCATGCCACAAGAGGGAAATGCTACGGTCCTAGTTGTTTAAGAAGCAAGCCGGTGTCCATAACGCCGAATTTTTAAACAAAGTGTAATATTTTGGATATTGTAAAGATAATTACAGAGCCATTGAAGAATCTTACTCTTACCTGAATCTGATGCCGTAAATATCACTTTCGCATCATCATCATCATAATAATAATAATAATAATAATAATAATAATAATAATAATAACGTATTGGTTTCCATCGGATGCTGTAGATTCAATTTGAATTGTGTGTGCATCTTCAACAGGATGATCGAGTTACAGAGACGTCATCGATAATTATCTGGGTTGTGTTAGTTCCATCGTCGGCTGACCGGGGTACATCATTTGGACATGTTATTCATTACTTTATTTGCCGTTAGGCAAACAAAAATTGTTATGTTGTCCTCGACCGCCCGCTCGTCATTTTAGGGCCGCTCCGATTTTTTTTTTTTCAGATTTTTTTCTTTTTAAATCGTATTTTTTTAATGAATTTTTCAGGGGTTTTTTTTCAGATTTTTATTTTTTTTTTCAGATTTTTTTTTTTTCCAGATTTTTTTTCTTCCCAGTTTTTTTTCCAGTTTTTTTCAGATTTGTTTTAAACATTTTAAATGGCATTGAATAATAAATTAAGTGTTTATAACATATATGTGCGGCTCTTAGAGTGATTTTAACTTCTTGTTGGCTGAACTTTGAGCTTCTGATGGTAAAAGAAAATTTTTAAAAATAAATTAAAAAAAAAAAAATCCGCCCGCCCGCCTCTCCTCTCTGAAAGCTGTCGAGAACAACATAACAATTTGTTTTGGGGCCTGAGGATCTGTTTGTTTGACACGTTTATACAATGTTTAAAATGGCAGTATACAAAAAAAGGCAAGGACCGGATTCTGACAAACCAAATAGTTCAGAGTTATTGATAGCTCTTACTCATGACCATGAAACCGTTAATGTGGATACCGCCGGAACGATTTCTTGAGAGTGTAATAATATCCAGACAAGAAAGATATGACGGCCAAGGATCTGAAAGAGAGTAAACACTTATGTGCTTTCTTCCATCATATTACCAGGATAAAGCTAAGCGTTACTCTTTAAAATTAAAATAATAATTTATTTATGAGAACAGTCAATAATTACAGTTTGTCTATCCACGAGGTTTTAGGATTCTAGTTCTGATAAATTGGGCTGATCAGACAAAGCTAAACATGATTAATTACAGCATTTTGATTGATCACAAATATTGATTAGAAGAAACCATATTATATGGTAATAGGGCTAGCACCTACTAATGAACCTTGTCCTTCATAATTTGAACTGACGCAGATAAATATCTTTCGGTCATTTCGGGAATTTGAACGAAAACAGGTAGGTAGATCCACCCGTAATTGTATTGAACAACATAACACTTTCCACGCGGCAGGCGTCTGCACACGACATTCCAACATTTCACAAAATGTTTTAAAAATGTCAACATTATTGAATTTTATTACCATATTTTGAATCACCATTAGAAATGCATTAAAATAAGTACAAACATGCCTAGTATTGGTTTAGTAATCCTTGAGATAGACTTTGGAAATTCTGTTTTGTATAATGGAATACAAACTAATAGCCGCGTGGAAAGTGTTTAGATATCACAAAACACAACTTTTAAGTTGTGTTTTGTGATATCTAAACACTTTCCACGCGGAAAGCCGGTTTCAAATACCATTATAAAATGGAAATGTCGTAATTCCTTTAGTTGGATGTTCATAGTAAAATCAAAGAACTATCATCATTAAGCTTGTTAAAACATATAGCACAAATTACGTTCATTGATGAATACAATACATGTTCAACACCAATCACTTCAATGTGGAAGACATACTCACGGTTGATAGAATTCGCCTAGGCAAGGATTCGCCGGATTCAAGCAAAACAAAGAGTTGGGCACAAGTAGCCTACTAGAGTTGTCGGCATATCGTTTACTGACCATGAAATCGTTGATCTAGGATTCCAGCTAAATATGATTAATTGTGACATTTAGTGTGTGGTGAGAGAATATTGTAATAGAGGCTAGCTCAAAGATACGAACCCTGTTCTTCACAATTTGAACTGCTGCAGATAAACACCTTTGGGTCATTTTGGGTAGATACTCATGGACTCATTTCCACAGAGTCTGTCCCACATTGCACGTTTATATCCTTTGGCGACCCTATAATTCACGTGACAACAATATTTCGACTTTTAACTTACCTTCAACAATCATGTTGAAGGAGCAGGACACGCCATATTACCAACACTATCAAACGCTTCAACAGTAATTTCGGTATTCGGTAGTCCCTATATGGAAACAGGCTCCCAGCAGAGTTATCAGACGGTTGTATCATTTCCCAATTTCCTACTGCCATTAAAGCATAAAGGCCGCATTCCACGGTCATTATTGTCGCATTGCTGGGACATCACAGATCCGGTACCTCCTCTTCTTTTATTGCATTTAATATCAGTTTAATACAGGATAAGATAACATAACATCACACACAAAACCGCAAATAAAGTGATGAATAATTAACAATTATATCACAGTATATGTGTGGTCGTTAAAGATTTGAACCCGAAAACAAATTGGTAGAGAGCTGAATAGAAAGCAGAATTCTTTCAATAAAATCATATTAGAAATTCCAAAATTAGTCTTGGGGAAATTATTGAGAACAAGTTGATGAATGGCCACCAAAATAACGTACTTGTGCTCTAAAATATAAGACTCAATTACGAGTTAAAACTAAGATGAAATTAATCCCAATGAATTTGGAAGAATTATAGCCACTGATGGAGTATTTTCAAAATGGCCGCCAAAATATCATGAAATGTGTATCTGTGTCTAAATTTTGCTCAGTTAAGAACCTCGTCAGGGAAAATTCCTTAAAACTTCCCCCCTTCTCAACTTATAATAAAGTAACATTTTATACTGTCTCTAATGCAACAGTTTACCATAAATCAACATTATATACACTGTTTGGATTCAATTGGTTTCAAATGTCAAAGTTTACTGAAAACATACAATCTGTTGATTCCACTATTAAATAGATTTTCATTTGACAGACCGAACCTTGGTGGGAAGCAAATTCCACAGTTTCGGGGCAGCCGCCGAAAAAGCAGGCTCGCCATACGTACTGGTATGAATTGCACGTGGTGGATCCAGCAGGTTCATGGATGAAGATCTAATAGTCCGAGGAGGATCGTGTTTCTTCAAGAGTTCTGTCAGGTACCATGAACGCATTTGTAGGTTATAAGCAGCATATTGTATTTAATGCGTTCGTTGAACGATACTGAGTGTTCCAGTATCGGACGATAAGTACAGAATCTGGGACCTAAACTACACTGAAATTAATGACAAAAGTGAAGCAAATTCGGAAAAAGTGTACTTTAGGTCTCAGATACTGGTATACCAGTATCGTTCAATACTGGAACATAAATGTTGACAGTATCGGTCGATAGGATACTAGAACATTCATGACATTGTACATGCCAGTATCGGCCGATATTGGAACACTGACTTTGTACCAGTATCGAACGATACTGGGTGTTCCAGTATCGGACGATACTAGCTAGTACAGTACAGTACAAACATCTTGCTAGTAAAGTATACATTGTAATTAACTAATATGCATATTGATAACAAAAACTGTTAAAATCAAATTAGGGTAAATCAATTACGTTTTTAAATATACCTACCTTTTGATGAATGTGTTATAAGCAAATCAGATAATGAAAATATCGCTAATACCGCATTTAAAGTTGCTGTATAACAAATTATAAGGTTGGGGGCAAATTCCACATGGTTAACTCACACTAAGGTTTCCTGCGCAGAAAACATACTGTCGGGTCAGGCAATGTTGCCGGAATAGGCAGTTGGACCGGACTGATGAAACGGCTTAAGAAATGCAACAATGACTATTAGAATCGGATTCGTGCGATTAGGAAAAGAAACAAAGAGGGCAATAAGAAATGCCGTCTTACTACAGAACAGTTCATGGTGATTTATTGTAACGTATATAATGTTATACTGTACATAACAAATACAATAAGTTATGTCGCCAAAGCGGCCACACAAAGAACACAGAAGTAGTAATAGAAGTGCAACGCTAAGAACACAGAATGTACGCAGGTAAATGCGTCACGCGAAGATCTCCGTAGCATAATGAAAGTGCAATGATAAGAACGCAAAAGAACGTATGTCAAATATGCACGCCAAGACCACCGTAGCATATTAATAAAAGGGCAACCACATGCACCGCTTAATATCGACTCAATTGTTGTGATAATGATCACTGATCTGAAATTTAATAGCTAACATAAAACACCTGGTCAGGAACCTTTTGTGTTAGGTGTACCTAAACATATTGATATACTACACTCTTAGAAGGTCAGGATCAAATACATGAGTAGATTTCCGGCTCACTTTGTTTTGATCCTTTAAGGATCATTTTCGGATCGTTTTGATCCGTTTTCGGATCGTTTTGATCCGTTTCCAGATAGATATCAACAAACGGATCAAATTCACCTTGATCAACTTTGATCTGATTTCCGGATCAATTCGATGAAAAAGTTCATTGGTCAATAGGTGACTGACGTCACTCTTTCGCAAACCGATAGACGACAAGCAGACGATCTTTTGAATTCGGTCGCCATTGAAACAAGGGTGAAATACCGCGGTCAGTTATCCAGTCTAATCTGTAAAATGTTACATGATTTTGTCGGTAAAGTAGTTTTATTTTTTATGTTTGAACATGCTCTATTCTTGTGAACAAATTTCTTGTACCTGACCAGTGCCATCAGTACGATTTTCGGTCAAAATGCTCCTCACAAAATGTCACGATCACTGCGATGTACTAGGCCTACACGATGTAGTAAGCTTACTGCACTCGATATATAGTCTGCAGTGGGTCTCTTAGAAGGTCAGGATCAAATATGAGACGAAAAGGATCAATTTTGATCCAGAAGCGGTATCACATATGAGCTTACCCTTTCCGGATCAAAGTGATCCGACAAGCAGGATCATTATTTTGATCCGTTTCAGTATCATTTCGGATCAAACTTTTTGATCCTGCTTGTCGGATCACTTTGATCCGGAAAGGGTAAGCTCATATGTGATACCGCTTCTGGATCAAAATTGATCCTTTTCGTCTCATAAATGATCCTGACCTTCTAAGAGTGTAAGCAGAGCTCAGTACTGGAAATTGCAGTTTGATTATCTTTACAAATTCCATGTATTACCTTGGTCCACGCTGTGAATAAAATGTCTTACCGCAAGTTGGTGGAGCAGGTGACCATTCAGCAGCGTTTCCGTCTAGTGTATTCATACAGATTACCGTTTTCTGCGAGCTTAAATGAAATCCATCAATGCAGTTTGTGGTCAATACGGTGCCGACTGTTAACTGACCGTCTTCTTCAACTGTTCCGTTGACGGGATCCAAAGGAGCTGTGCACATGTTTTCTTCTGTAACATAAAAAGATATGTTTAAACATCTTGTTACTGTGTACTATGTCCGCATCCATGCACACTTCTGCCTATTGAAGGTGCCATACAGCTATTTTAGTCTCTTTTGCTTGAATATGGAATATTCTTACTAAGAATTGCCTTCCTGAAAGATTGTAATTTCTATAACAAGATACATGAACAAATAGTGTTTTTAAAATTTAGAAATGCCCTTTTTAGTCCAAAATAACAGAAACACCACTAAACACAATGGTAAGTTTCTCTATGGCGGATTTTAAGAGAGAAAGGATGAAATCCTAAAGTTCATCAATAGGAGGCAGTTTAATTTTATATTGCTATTATTGATTTTTCTTTTTTTTAAACCAGCTACCTCAGGACATTATAACAGAATCAGAATTTAAAAAAAAAAAGTTTAAAATATGTAAATCGCTATATACCCAGGCAAAAAATAACACATTTTAAATGGCAGCATTGGACACCATAGATTGTTCATTCCAAATAGTCTAAAATAGAGGTACATTTATTTGCAGTTTCCTAACCTTTCAGAGGTCATATAATCAGTAGTTTTGTAATGGTTAAAGTGTTATAAAGAGGAACCGTTACAAAATATTTTTAGTCAAATTGAGATGAATCTTTAGGAGAACCCGTCATGTTCTCTGGTGACAATGTTCATGATGTTAAAGATAATGTTATTTTACCGCATGTAGGTAGCGTCCCACTCCAATCATTCAGACATGTGACCGTAGGTGACGAGCTCAAATGATATCCCCTGTCGCAGGTAAATATCAATGCGGTAGAAATCGGTGATTGATCTCCGAAGGGTGAAACTGCAAATCCGTTGGCTAATGAAGGAGGAGCCGAGCACATTATTGGGTCTGAAATAAAAACGAACATATTGATTTTCCATGATGCTATGTCCACCAATATTAGTTAAAATCGATAACTAAGTATGTAAATAAACGAATCTTAAGTTTGAATACTCTTTGCAAAAAATCCATATTTTGGGGCGACTGTTGAATCAAACATACATTAATGGAACCGATGAGAGAACTTCCACCACGGAATAAAAATTCCTATCTAGTCTATGATATGATATTCAGCAGTGTTTCGTCTGCAACGTTTAATTTAGAAAGTGATGATGGATATAGTTGGCTGTGTTGTTGGCTGGCATACCACACACACAGAAAACACTATGTAAAAAATTATGTAAATATAGAACTCCATAATTATTATGTAAGAGTTTACATAAAACATGTAATATATACCCAAGCTTGTGTAAATTCCTATGCAAAAGCTTA
>CM069450.1:22236963-22299357 GCA_035610835.1 Ophiura sarsii | reverse complement strand
CTACTCATTTATAGTAAATGATAATCGATATCTGTTTTACTTTTTATATGATGCGGTCAAATCCGGAGAGAGACTTTGGACAACGGGAACGAAAACAAAAAGTTCGGGGTTTTCCGTATTATATGGTTTGATATAATAGCAAGATTTTAATACTGAAAATGGAAATCAGTGGATATCTGATAAAAGTATAGTAATATCATGTATGAATGAGATTGTAAGCAATATTTTAATAGAGTTGAAACTCTTATAGGCTCGCAAATAGTGCAATACCAACTCAAATGTATTGCTATGCCTTTGGCATACTGGAATACTGATAATCAGTATACTTTTTGTTGTTACAACTCATGCCACAGTGATGCCTCGACGTTAAATCTTAACATAATAGTCACTTTATGAGTTTTATTATTTGCCACCTTCAGAATAGTCAATTAGGTAGTAAATGATAGAAAATTATCTCTTTGGGAGACTTGTAATTCCTCTATTTAGCCCGGTATATTAAAAATCACTTGGTTCTCATGAAAGTTAAATAGGCCTTTTGCAGGGTGCTTTTGTGGAGAGGTAAACTTATGGTTTTCCCGATCTGGTTCTGGTTAATCATATAAGGGCATAATCTTTTCAACGAAATCAGTCACATTCAATGTTTATGGGCTGTTAAAGAGATATGTGACTTTTCGAACGGTTATAGTTGACCGATAGGTTTGTTTTGCCTCTAACAATAGGCCAAATAAATAGCACTTCGACGATTCTCATCCGTTTCCGTCACACTAAATGTAAGGTTGGTTTTCATTGCACCTCTAAAAAATTACAAACAGTACTCAGATCAATTTACAATTAAATTGTAGCTGCGGTTCCAAGCTACAATTGGGTGATATTTCATAATACTGGCTTATGGTCATGTTTTTTATACTGGGTACAATTTGTGTTACATGTCCCTTTTCCCATAAATTAGGTTCCTTTTTCAGTTGATGCATTATATCTGAAAAAGTTTACATTTAAAGTTGGTAAAAGTATACATATTCTGAAAGCATATACTGTAAAGGATGCAAATAGCATACAATCTAGTTGATTATAGAGGGTGACCCGAAATTGTACAGGGTGTAACAAGCAAAATCTTCTGAAAAAGAAGGGTTTCAATAATTACTTCCACTATGTATATGAAGTGATGAGAGAAAAGTTCAGTTTAAAGTAGTTTAATAAAATACCCATCCAGACATATGCAAATTAAATTTCATTATGAATCTGAAATTCTACATACAGGGTGTCTAAAAATTTGTTTATTTAGTTCCGGAAAAATGCTTCTATTACTACATACATACAAAGACTAGTATTTTAACAAAATTCAGGTAGATTTCAAATAAAAATGCATCAAGTACATGTACATGAACATTGATTGATTATCCACAAATCATTAAATTAAATGAATTTAAGTTTGCATCTGAAACATGATTTTACATTCCAATTTGAAGTGGCAAATGCTTAAAGTGGTATGAGTTTCAAATAATGTTCAATAAAAAGGGGCCCTTTAACTACAGGGTGACTCAAATTTTCCCAATGGCACATGTTTAGTGGCATACAATTAATTGAGTTCATCCTTCTTGCACTTTCATGATGTGCATAGCACATTCAAATTAACAAATATTAATTAGGTTAGTTTCCATATTGTTTGAACCCAGTATTCAAATTTCAAGAGCCTGATTTAAGATTGAATTATAAAATGTTTTCGTTTTAAGTTGTATTCAACATATAGGGTGATCATGTCGATTGGCAAACTGCTTATGCTGGTCATCCTATACTAGGTCGGGTCAGTTGCATTCCTAAGAATTTAATAGTTCTCCTGAGTGTACAAGCTTGATGAAAACCAGCAGTTTTTTACTTATTTGGTAACACAGTTAAAAAACAAGTAATAACACCACACAAACGCATTTAACAAAAAGTGCTAATTAACATCCAGACAATACAGACAATTACATGAGGTTAATTATATATCTTCTTTTAATTTTTAATTAAATAGTTAAATTTATTTATTCAAAAGGGTACCTCAACCTTTCTATACTTTTAAAATGGACAGTTTGGTGCAGGCAAATGTTTGCATACATTCGCAAACTGCGACCAACTTACGTTTCTTAACAATTTTTTGAGCTTCTTATTTAATGCTAATTAATGATTCCTTAATTAACTAATTATATTTTTAATTCAAATATGCTTCAATAATGTTATGTTTTCAATATAGAATTGTACCAAGAGTGAAACCAGTGCATTTTATGTTTGCCCAATGTATATTGCACCATACTTGTTCAACTATGCACTCCTCCTCCTCCGCATACTCCTCCTCCACATACTCCTCCACCCCTGACTAATTAGGTTTAACGAACTATTGTAATTAACAGAACCATGGTAGTTTATATTTTTCTTTTTAAAATAAAGGCCAAATACTTTCTCATCAAAATAAGACCAAATTTGAGTATGTGTGATAAAGAATAGCCAAAATATATGCATGCAAAGTAATAATATGTAGTGCAAATGTAACAGATCCACTTTTTTGGGTACCCAGTATAAAAAACATGACCTTATATAATAATAAAGTTATGAGGTAGGAGGTAGAACTTGTTGAATGACCCTCGTAATTGCATCAATAACATCTGTAATAATGGATATAGATCAGTGTCTGCGAATAATTTCAAGACAGATAACACTACCATTACAGTCGCGCCATCGTGTCGTCGACAAGTGATTCTACTTCAGTCACGATGTTTACTAAGTGTGGGTATCTGAGGCCACTTGATCGTTTCTTGATAATTGAAACAGGTCTCTCTGCGAAAACCAGGTTTTTCAATCACAAAATGTAAATGCTTGTCGTGAAACCGGTTTTGCTTTATTTTTAAAGCATGCATATAACTTGTTTAGGGCCCCTTGCAATTAAATGTGAGTTTACTGTTGTGTTTTTGAAAAGCAGGACGAGGTGACTATTTAATATTAATATTGTAATATTTTGGGGTAAAGTCACCTGATTTAATATTGTCGGCGTTGTTAACTATTATCCAAGGTTCAAATACAATTCAAATGCTGTTAATTATGTCCTACCAGCACCTACTGCCTTGGCTTTGCATTTTGTTTCTTTTATAAAGGAGTCTACTCATATTTGCATCCCTATTTTGAATATTAATGAGATATTCGATCAATGTTTGTAATTTTTTGTTTCTCGTTACACTAGCTCGGAGAATTTTAAAGATCGTAAACAAACCTGAAATATTACCCAGAATGCACTAGGAAACTCCAAAGAAGTTTTTGATGTGATGTCATGCGCTGAAGCGATTGCGCAGTAATCAATTGCCGTGCCTACGAAGTTGCTTCAAATGCATACATTTCAATACAAAGCGCCAGTTGCAAGTTTCGTGCAGAGTTTTTTACTTCCCAGAAATGTTTTTCCAACCCGGAAGTATTGCAATGCGGCTCATCGGCTAATTTATCGTCAGAAAAGTGTTAAAAAGCTTATGAAAAAGCTGTAAACAACGAAATAATTAAATATTTTTAAAATATTACATATATCACGCGGGTGACTTTTGGACGCGCGCGGGCAACAGTAAACTCATATGTAATTGCAAGGGGCCTAATGGAACATTAAAATTCAGGTTATAATACCACATAAAACACCTGACGTTCATGAGCCTGATAAGTTGACTCATGTTGCTGGTCGTTAATATCAAGTATTAGCTATACTGAGACGAAGTGGTGCAATTGTTTTTTAATAAGTAAAATGATATTTTAATGTTTTCAGCTTTTAAGGTAATTTGACAAGATCATTTCGATTCACTCCATTTAGGAATAATCTGTTTATATTTTGCAATAAGTCAAAGCAAGATCAATTTCAACTAAACCTTCTATGTCAATTTCTTCATGACTTCTCCGTACACAAAATATTGCCAAGCAACTCTTAATAATACGAGTTCATTGACCAAACAGTGTCATTATCTTAAAGCACCTTTTAGAATTTAACTCCGTAATTGCTGTAGCAGGTACAATGGCTTTATATTTTTATATGATTGTTCGGATGAAGGGACCTTATTACAGGCTGTTGGATGATTGTAATTGACCACGGAATACCAACAGTTGTCAACACCTGCATTTGATTTCTGTCCACGGATAATTAATCCACGAATTGTATTGTTATATCGTCACAATTTACTAAGCGAACTAAGACTCTAATTGAATGAATTGTTTTCATTAAAACCGATGTCAGGGTCAATGCAACAGGTGTTTCATGTATGAGTATTCATTACCTTCAGGATTCAATATTAGAGAAATTCAAATAAATATTTGAAACAAGTAATATTAAAGAACGTTAATACATTTATGATTCCCCGTTTGCTAACAAAGAGGTGTACCATTTATTATTTATTATTACATTAGATCCCAAATATTATAATGTACCCAGTATCGTTTGATACTGGTACAAAATAAGTGTTCTAGTATCGCTCGGTAATGACACATATAAAATGTTCAGTATTACCCGATACTGGAACAAATCAGTGTACATTTCGACATTTCACCATCGGTCGATACCGGTGTTCCAATACTGAGCGATACTGGAACAGTAAAATCTTACCAGTAACGATACTTGTATACTTTGGGACCTAAAGTACACTTTTTTCTAAAAATTTGCCTGAGCCTAATACCTACTTGTTAGCTGATTCAGATGGTTTCTCTTATAACCTCGCAGTTCTGCGTTTCTCCCAATTAATTCTCTTGGCCTCCTAACAATACAACTTGGCAGTCGATTTATTTTGTTTTTGTATCCATGCCTTTCTCACTAATTATCTGCCTTGCCCTTTTAGGCGGCTTGAAAGTCAAATATGCTTCTACAACAAATAAATAGTAATTCCGCCCTCTGTGGGCTTGATCAGTCTGTTTAAATACAGTTGAACGGACCAGCATATATTATTAGATTTATTTATATGATATTCTTTTTTCATTTAGTATGGCATTCTGCAAGGCGACAATAACGCAATTAGTCTCTCATTAACCGCTTAAAGTGTTAATGTTTGAATTAATGCTTTACCAAAATATGCTTTCATAATAATCGTTCAGACTATTATGAAATTCTGCGGACTGTTGTAAAAACTATATCATGGAGAGTGGCGTAATTGAAGCATGTTAACTTTTTTTCTTCTAATATACTACGTAATATTACCCGTTTACCAATGCTACATTTAAGAAGTCGTCTATCTTCTAGATATATCGGCTGATATATCTATGTTGTTGAAATCCATACATTTACTTACGTTTAGACGGTTCCATTTAACATAAAACGAATAAACACTGCCATCTCTTAGCATGCAAATTTTAAAAATTAAAAATATTTAAAGTTAACAAACAAATCATAGTTATACAATGCACTTGCGCAAATTTGAGCACCAATAACCGTGACGATACTGGGGCTTTAAAATGTTGAGAGATGGCAGTGTTCATTCGTTTGTATGATAAGTATAATGTTTTGTTCAATATAATTACGCGATTGAGGCTCGATAATTACTTTTCTAACATATAATTGGCAAAGTTGTGCATGTTGGACACCTCCTTTAATATCGTTAATGGCATGCCCGAAAAGCCATAACATGTTGGAAATAGATCTATTAGATCGTGCAAACCAACTAAGATGCTATATGATGATGCAGAGGTAATTTATCTAAGGAGCTGCATAAGTGCTGTCTATGACAAAAAGTGTTATTGCTTGAAGTCACTTAGCGACCTAATAAAAGCATAATTAAACCGATTCATTCAGCTGTCTAACTGTCATTAATGTTATTAGAATTTCGCTGGAATTCATTACTTTTTATTTTTCAATTTATTTGATGATAACATCCACTGCATAAATGCTTCGCTGCATTTCATTTATTTTAGATTTCCAATATATCCCGCGATGTAATGCATTACTTGAACGATAATGTCTCTTCTACTGTTAATTTCCTGTGACTGTCACTTCACTTAGGATCTGATGACTGAGATGCAGTAGTAGAAAATGATTGCAATTGACATCTCTATTACTTTACACTCATGGGTAAACATGGTTTATGTTTTTAAAACGAAACTATAAGTAAGTTGATCATCATTCTTTTCTTAGCATAGACACCAAATGATAAAATTTGGCATTTCAACTTAGGGCTCGTTTCCACATAGTCTATCACAGTGTGTGTTTTTTGTTGTTATAACAATGGATTACATTCATACACATAGGGATATGACCCCTTAATGGTGTCGATGATTTTATAGTTTTAAATCAATATTTCGGTAGGGAATGTAGCTGCATTTAGCATTTATTTACTTTTCTTCATGTTTAATGTCTAGGCAAAGACAAATCAATTCTTTGTGGGATCTTTTCTAAGTAAGCATGATCTTTCGTCAAGATAACTTCTGCTCACCTTAAAGGCCCCTCTTGAGGTGCAGATGTAAGGCTCTCATATGCGGGGGTCTAGGGTCCAAGCTCACCGACGCCGGAAGGTGGTACCCTCATTTTTATCGTCAAAATGAGCGCAAATGATGTAAAAGAGATTACCAAGTTGCCCTAGGTTATTGTCTGTTGGGTTTTAGAGCCACCGGTATCGCATCCAAAACCCGGGTGATGAGAAACCCGGGTTTTGAGTAGACACTAACTAGGCAAAACCCGGGTTTTGCGCAACAACACCACAAGGCAGTGCCACTCAACTTGCCGATCTGAAGCTGGTGTCCCATTGTTGGTGGCGCTGTTTGTATCGTCTGCCATAGAAATCCTACAGCTTACGGGGGTACATGTAAGCCCCGTAAGGGTTATCTATGTCGTCTGCTTTAGGTATTCGAATTAATTGAAGTTTACAGGGAATTGTTCGGAACCCCCCCCCCCCCCCCCCCCCCCCCCCCCCCATGGGGCCGGTTTTGAATTTATGATACCGCGTGCTGGAGGATATACACAATGCGCTCCCCATAGACGATACATGCAAAGTAGGAGGGGTCAAACAATCGGCTCTAACTTAAGTTATCCCATACGTCCATGACATTTACAGAGAGTGCTGGGAAAAGCTGTTTCGAACCGTTGGTGCGATTTGGTAGTGTACGTTTGACCATATTTTATTGAAAAGCAATCACTTTATTTCATTTTGCCTGTTGTCATCACATACATGTACACTATATGAAAAATCAGGCGGGGTGATCACATTGACCACCACCCCCAAGTTAAAAAACAGGGGAGGGGAGGGATTTCCGCCCTACATGTATTAGGGCCGGACTCCCTTTTTCCTCTGCCTCTCATGTCTTATTATAATAGTTGTACGAATTATTATTATTAGGGCTTAATATTTACACTCACTCAACAACACACATCAGGAACAATTGCAAAATGTGTCTCACGGCCCATTGAACCATTCATTAATTCATTAAACAAGATAAACAATGATAAAACCACATTAATTTTAAATAAGAAAACCAATGCCTAATAGTTTGCACGCATAGAAACAGCAGTCACAACAAGATCACTGATATTCCCCGCTATTCGCGCCCTTACAACAGCTGTACAAACAACCAGTACCATGCATGAATTGCACGACGTATTTCTGCGCAAAACCCGGGTTTTGTGCAAGGCCCCGTTTTTGTATGCGAAAAACTAGGGGCTTGCGCAAAACCCGGGTTTTGCGCAGACCCTAGTTTTGGACGCAGCACCGGCGAAAACCATACCCCCCAGGACGAGGGTTAATATAGCGTTGTATGTAACATTGTGTTAATTCGAATATACTGATGGGCCATATCCAAAAGTATGTCAACTGGAAGAGACATACTTTTCATTTTTGATTGTCAGTTTATTCCAGTTGGGAATTTAACCAGCTCAAGTATGTT
Organism: Ophiura sarsii; assembly: GCA_035610835.1. Classification (NCBI taxonomy): domain Eukaryota; kingdom Metazoa; phylum Echinodermata; class Ophiuroidea; order Amphilepidida; family Ophiuridae; genus Ophiura; species Ophiura sarsii. Next base: position 22,291,497 of record CM069450.1, on the reverse strand, counting down.
ATTTGAATAAGCACCCATTGTACTTCAACTGCAAACCAAAGAAACCCAATCATGACGGAGTATGTTGCTGTAGCAACACATTTTTGTGTGCGAGGGACGGAATTTCTCTGTAATTTTGCGAGGGACGGAATTTACACTTTTAATGGTCTGCTTTTCCAGTAACACTGATTAGACAAATTAATGATATTATTTGAACAAGTAGCCAATACACTTCAACAACAAAGACAAACAAAATAGCTAGGATGAATTGTGTTCCTGTAGCAACACATTATTTAAACTGCGAGGGACGGAATTTTTTATGTAGTCGATTCCGTCCCTCGCATGGACAAAATGTGTTTCTATGGCAACTTGCTTAACCGTGGCTACGTTTTTTTCTTGCATGTTGTAGTGTATTGGTAGATCACTCATGCCATATACTTGAGGTATCTAATTTCCTAACTGGGATATCAGGATAATTAAAAATGTCACTCAAATTCCGTCCCTCGCAAAAACGATGGTTTTGGATATGGCCTGATGTTTTAAGAAAAGAAAAGGCTTCAATATCTGTCTCTACATTAATGTACTTTAACTCATAGATATCTTATGCGCCGTAAGGCGCTAGATGGGAAACTCCCCGCGTATTTGCTGCGTAAAGTGAAGCCGAACGTTTTTGTTTACATTTTACGCAGCCGTGCGTACTTCTGAAAAATATTACGCACATACGAAGCCTTTTCCGCGTTATGTTTCAGGGGCTGCGTATCATCACGCCGCAAACAGCGAATTTTAATCAGAAACGAAGCTGTCTCTTTTTCTAATTTAGATTGAAACTGTTTTGAAGTTATCCTATCTTTCTCAGAAATAAGTTCATCCTTCTGCGTTTTTCGGACTGCCTTTACAACCGTGACCTGGCCTCGTGATGTTGAAAGTAATATTGTTTTTGAAATAAAAAATATGAAGTGAGTTTCTAGATTGAAGTAGAAACATTTTTATACTGTTTGGAAGCATTTTTGTTTTTTCAATTTTATTTGAAACTAAACACTTTTTGAATTAAATCTTGATTTTATGATAGCCGTTTTTTAATCTATAAGTTGTTTTTCTCATCATTTTTTCACAATCACAACTAATTGATAATTTCTGTCTTCACTATCACGCTAGTAAAATAGCCTAATGACATGCAGGTAAACTAGATCAAAGAGTGACTAAATAGAAAAAGAACTATAACAGGCCGCGCCTACTATAATAATAATAATAGCGTCAAAAAGGCACCTCCACTCAATTATTAGAGTGCAAACATTTAGAACAATACAAATAGAAAGAAAAAACGGCAAATAACAAAAACAAAAGCAAATTTCCCAACACAAAAAGAAATGGACCCAAACAAGTTACACCGATTTTTTTTGGACACATAATGTGTGTTTTTGAATTTGAACAAAAAACATATTATTGCCATCCATATTTTTATCCAATCCGTGACATACCATAACATATTCGAATTTTAGATGTATTTTGAACAAGAAATTGACATTATCCTAAAATCATTATCATCACAAAGTCAGTTTTTCAGTTGAAAGTCATTTTCTTGTTCAAAGTAGTCAAAGTGGGATTCGCACTCTTGTTACTGAATTGATCATATCTCGGTAATTATAGATGGTGAAATTCAATGGGATAAAGTGTATTTGATAGCGGACTAATAATATGGCTTACCAGAGTCTGTAAAAAAAAATTGTCGGTAAATCATGCCTTTCGTTGGTACGATATTTAGCAATCCGATTTGCGCAAAAACGCTTAGATATCTATGCTTTAACTTTTACATAGCGCCACCTATCGATACAATCCGTGAACACAAATGTGTTATCTCAATCGGAATATTATATTTTTGTTAAATATGCCTATAAATGTCAAACACCAAAAACGTTTATATTATTATAAGAAATCGCATGCTGCCATGAGCATTGCAGAGCAAAGCCCAGTCCGGAAGAACGTTTGTTAGGTTAGAGTGAATACATTACTTGGATATATGCTTAGTCGAATATAATCCATGAAATTAATATGAAATAGTTTATTGCATGTTGCTGCACGACTTTCACTTCAACATGGTTAACACAGATTGGCATGTGATGAGGTTGCTACCTTTCAATCTACATTTCCGATCATGAACCAGATTACTTTTGTAAGGTCATTCCACAAGGCAATCGTTAAATCTCAATTACTCATTATATAACACGTCACATTGACACCGTTGGCGGATAAAGTGTCACTACTGAACACCATATGAATTGTATGTATCTACGGATGAATATTCACCACGATACACTCCAACAAAGTTACGCCCCCATTTGGATGTTGTAGAAAAATAGTAATTGAAAAATACCCAAGCATAATTTCACTCTTATATTTGAAAATCCATAATTGCTGATTAAGCACATTTTTATTTACCATATATTCTGTGACATTTCTGACTAACCGTTTCTGTTGCGTAGCCAGGGAGCGGCAAGCGGTAATTGCCAACCATATACTATTTGAAGCCGTCGGTCATCTACATCAATACACGGCAGAATCCATAAGTCAGGATATTACCGCCAAGGCGCCAGTTTCCTTGGGACAATGTGTGTACAGCCACAGACCGGGATGATCCCCTAATCTTTACGAAGGAATCTGTGACCTTTTAAAGTGCTTGGACCTTTTCTACGTGACTTCCAAACCACGAGGCAATTGAGGCTAAGTACCTTGCCCAAGGATACAAACATGTTGGACCTAGAACTCACAACCTTTGTATTGTGAGACCCGCATCCTATCCACTGGACCACAAATGCTCTCATTGTCTGTAGGATCTGTCTCTGTCAAACTGTCGGTCATTAGTGTGAATATAAAGAAAAGGCTTCGAAAAGGTGAACTAATAGGGCTTAAAAAGAGAAAAACATGTTTTAAGTCTGCCTAGTACTAACGACATTGTGCCCTTTGTTTCCGTTGGAATTTGTGGTACTTAGAGGCTTTTTTAAAATTAAATTTTACGATGGTAAACAATCATACATTTGTTTTTTATTTTAAAATATATAAAGTTGACCTTATCCCAAAAAGCAATGAGAGAGGGCTACGAGATACGAAGTAATGTTCAAATGGCCTTGAACATTCACATCACATAAGAAATTCACGATTATTCAAGGAAAAGAACACACATAATGCCTCCTTTAAAGAATATCCCTTCAGCATAATCATGATAAAGGTCAATAGGTCAATATTGGAGAGTATAATATATACCAACTTGAACACATGGATGTGACTATGTCCCACTAGCAAAAAGTGGTTTAAAATGGCCGCGAATAGTTTTAAGGTATACAGTCTGAGAAACATTGATATGATACCAAACAGCGAATGCTGTCAGCTAGTGACTGTGCTTGCATTGTGGAAAGCGCTATAGGGACTGTGCTTGCATTGTGGAAAGCGCTATATAAGAACGGTAATATTATTATTATTATTATTATTATTATTATATAATTTGTGTAATCGGGTTTGGCTTAACAAGATATGTGTCAATAGTCGCCGATCTGCTTTCGCAGAATAGATTGCAATAGGTTATATCAAACAACGATGTGGACATTTTATTAATAAAGGTTATACGGAAATGTAACACAGGATTTCTATGAATCAAGTTTGGAAATCACTTTACTCTGGTCTAAAAATTCTCTTTTTGAAACGCAACATGCGATTGGTGAGAAAGGAGATGCGATTCACTGTCTGCATGTTGACATTCTTGATAAATATTAAGCTACCTAAATGGGAATATCGCTCTCACATTATTTTGCAACATGATCTGATAAACCTGATACCTTTTACATACAAATGTAAAGGTCAATTCCTCTTCCGTACGTACGTCAGTGCAAATATGATCAGTCTATTAGGTTACGCCATTTTATCTGTCAGCTGTCGAAACTGTCTAGGATTTCTATTGCGTCCAAATATTTGAAGGTTTCATATATCCAGACAATTTAGAAAACGCTACCATATACCACCTGTCAGACAGTCAAATATGTATTATCGCGGTGCGTGATCTCAGGGGAAATACGGAACAGTTCGTATGTACGAGGGGCAGTCAGTAAATAATGAAAGTGATCATGGTATTGGTATGGGATGCATGAGTGAATCTATTGAGGGGATATGTGATCAATACAAAGTATGAACCTTTGTCTTTCAAACAATACAGTTTTGGATTTTCAAGTTTGAACTATGACGTCATAGCATTGTCTCAAAGTAAGTACACTTGGGACACTGCTAAATCAATTATTTGGCGGGAAATTTGAATTGTTTCTATGAAACACGTGGTAAGAAGATTGCATAACATGACATCAGAAGCAGGTAATTCCCGATTTTTTTCGCATAAATATGATACAAAAGACAATAACTTTAATCCCTGTGTAATTTGGAATGTGTAGTATAAGAGGAAAAAGTAAGGAGAAGCAATTGAATAAAAGGTATACAAATATCAGTATTTCAAATAGCTAATTTTCATTTTAAAATGCCCAGTCAGTGAATCACTAATATTGCGGAAAATCAAACAATTTAGGAAAAATTCAAGCAATTAACCAGTTTGGAAGATTTCATATGATAGTTAACTAATTATCTGAACTTATTCGCATGAAACCTGCAGAAAAAATGCGCATGCGCAGTCGGCAGATAATTTTGAAACGGGCCCAAAATGACTAAAATCATGAAATTTACCAGATAAAAGCTTACTGTGCTTTCAAATTCTTATCAGAAATAATGAAAAATGCTTAAATCAATGTGTAAACATATTGTGATAGTCAAAATGAAGATATACAGGAATGTATCAATCAAAGATGGCTGCCACAACTTCTCTTATTACTGCTATCTTTAGAGCTACTAGATATGTATTGTGTAAGTAATCGTCATATAAATTCAATGGTTTGAGGAAATTTTATGAACAGCTCCTTTTGAAATCCCCACTATTATTGCTTTACATCCCACAACAATTTATTAAATTATAATCCCTCCATTGTTCCTTATCCTTGTTGTTTTCTAAGGTATATTATTGCGGATTTTGCTAAATAAAAGCGTATTTGAGATGGTCCCTTCTTGTTCATATAAGGGCATTCAGATCTAAAAAAGAGTGTCAAACAGAGATAAGTGTGTATTCTAACTATGTGCCAAGTGTTATCTGTTTTTATGCTTGCATTGCCGAGATATACGCAAATGTATCAATCAACCCATATTCAACATATTACATATCCAGCCAGATAATTGACAGATTTCAGTCAGTGTCTGAAACCTATTGTGTTTATGTTAATGACGTTACATAACCAAAGGTATCTAACAAACCAAAAGTGTATTGTTTGAAAGACAAAGGTTCATACTTTGTATTGATCACATTATCCCCTCAATAGAATCCCTCATGCATCCCATACCATGATCACTTTCATTATTTATTGACTGCCCCTCGTATTGTCGTGATACGTGATTACAGATGAAGTAAGGGAGGTTGGTAATAAAGCTGGGTTTGTTGAACATTTTTCATGGGAAATGTTCTTTAAACTTTATTGTTGAACATTATTTTTAGATTTGGTCTTTAATTTTGAACTTGTTTTCATTTACGAACAGTTCCCGCTACCAAGCATGGCTGAACGTAATTGTAGTCGTGACCGGTTTCATGTTGCCTGTCGACAGATTTTCAGCAAGCAATGGATCTTCAGGGGCAAAAATGGTGTGCACTGGTTACCTAGGGCAAACAAGCAAACAAGGATGTACATGACAGATTAAAGAAAGTTTTGCCAATATCATGAAGAATAGCGAGTGTTTTCTTTTCAATTTCCTTATTTTTTATGGATTGATTGAGTTTTGTGGTTGCACCTACATGTAACATTAAGTTGTATGCTTAACGAGGTGTCTTTCTAGCTACACACATTCTAAGCAACAAAGCTTTTAGTACTTCCAATGCCATCATAATGTACAATCATCTAATACTATAATACATCGGAATCTTTCTGACAGCCACATCAAATGACATTTTGTCCTGCTTCTTATGACCAGACACTCATAACTTACAGTTACTGGAAATTTACTCAATCTTCACGGTGTATATGTGAAATTATAAAATCTGTAGAAATATGGTTCCTATCATATAGCAAGGTCAATATCTTTTGAACACGTCCAAAAATGACTTTGTAATCTCTTTTCTGTGCCATAAACTGTATGATACTTATTTTAAAAATAAATACATACGGTGATTTTGCGAAATCCACATTATGTAGATACTGTGGTTTCGGTTTCTGGCAATTCATGTACATTTTTAGAGGACATTTGAACACTTTAGATCACGGTGGAGGTTCCTGAGCACTACGAATACAATTGTTAATTTCCAGGTAACTATTTTCTCGTTGTATCAGTATCAGTATCAGTATCAGTATGACTTCATACAATGCATCGTAAACAACATACATATACATTCCAAATAACATAGTTTTAACTATGTTATTTGAAAATTAAAAATAAATAAATTAATACATTAAGCGTTCAATATGGACGTGGAACCCTGGGTTTCACGCACGTATGAAACGGCGATCGGCAGCCATGACATGCTATACACTTGGTATATTGAGCACTCTTACTGATGTTCGTGATATCGGTTTACAGAGCCATTTCACTACATCACTAGCGAAAAAGTTAAATTGACTTATTAATTTGGTACTTATTTCTGCCTCAAGTGAGGTAATATCCGCTTGGTAGTTGTTTTATAAACATAGAATAGCACTCGCCATTCTACCGAGCTCACTGGCGAATGTCCTTCTTGATCATGTTGATGGATCAGTGAACCGAAAAGCTAGGCGATGTAGAACAATTTCATAACCGAAATAGTTATGAACATAAAGGTCATTTTTGTAAAGTATTGTAGTCACATAATTCGGTTATTAAGTTATTAAGGACAATGCTCTTTTGCAATACTGATAGGTCGGACCCAGGATATAGGTACTTGTCTAATATTTGCACTCTCAAGTACTCCCACTACAAATCTTCGAGTTGAACTAAACCACTCCACTCTTTGGGTTTTTTTCTTCCAAACCTCACAATTGATGGAGACAAATATACCTTTACATATGTTATGACAGTCTACGAACGTGTCCGTGGTACTATTTCCTAAATAGATGGCTGTAAACATAGTTACCCAGTGGAAAAGAACGGTTTGTCGTTTTAATGTTCTTTTTTTGGTTCAAATTTACCGCATACCTTTTAAATGTATATAACAAAACATCTTATTACCATAGAAGAATTATATTGGTTGGATAGATGTGACAAAGTCTGAAACTACCCCCAAAACCTTCTCTTTGAATAATGTATTATCCGCAACTAATCCATACGCTGTAAAAAATGTTATCCGCTGGCAATTTGTTAAACAAATGGGACCAAAACCACTAAACCTACGTTCATTAATCCTTACATAGACAGGGGAGAGAGATTTGAGGGAGAGAGATGCACTATTTTGGTTGAAACATGTAGTTATCTTTCAACTGGAGCGACACGGAATTATATATAACACTTTGACATTCAATTTAAAGTAAAGCTATTCATTCAAGGCCGCATTTGTAATAATATGTGTGGATAGATTTTATGCTACTTCTAGAAATATCATATGGCTCGCTAACGGCAGCAACAACCAAAGATGTCAGGCAATAGATATAGGTTAAACCAAACTAAAACGTTACATTAGTTACATACCTTGCTGAATGACTTACGGCAGTAAATATTATCTTGGGAAATAGTTGCATTAAATTACAACAGAATCCTTACTTTTTAACATGGTGGGTGTTTTGTACTACCATTTTTTAAACATTAGCTATTCCCACTGCATTCCACACTTGAAGAGCTGTTTTGCAAAAGGGCTTACATCCACTTCTGCATGTTACTCATTTTACTTTATTGAATGGATGGCTATTCATTATGTGGAACGTGGCTTGTATTGTTGGTGCCTCACTTGGCATGCATGGATGCACTAATCCAAGTCATATAAACAGTAATGAACGCAGCCATATATACAATAATTTGATTAATTCCATGGACTTGTCAATGCAAATTCACTAATGCAAAATGAGTAACATGTGGGGGTGGTCTGTAGGCCCTTTTGCAAAAAAGCTCTTCACTTGTTGTCACATCAAACGACATATTATAGTAAGATGTGTTGACGGGCCCGATGCCTTTTGCACACACGTAGAATTGTGTTGTGTTTTACCCTGAAACAAGCCATACTTTTACAGTAGTGCAAATGACTATTATATTGAGATGATTACAATTATTGTTAGTTAATAATATCGTATTGTAATGTGTTGTCAATAATCGTCTGCAATCAGCTGCAATCAAGCAACCACACCCATCTCCAATCATAAAATCATCTTTACACAAGAGTCTTCTCGACAGCCTGTGATCATGTTAATGATTAGCTATTCAGAATTACTGTAATCATGTTTTGAATCATCGATATTGTGCAAAGGTGATGTCCCATTAATCATAATTAAGGACACTGATTTCTACGTGCGTTAATTGCCTTTCATATCATCCATTTATGGCGTATACTCCAACTTGGTTGAGTGATGGCATCTTTCGCAAGATTTTGCCCCATTCGCTTCTGTCTTGAGCCTTTCTGCTTGCTTCTGATAAGGATGTCAGACGAAGGCTTTTGCAGTCTGACCAAACACCAACCATCCACCTCTTAGCTGGTCTATCTCTGGGACTTTAACCATTTACAGCGCCAACAATTGCAACTTTTGGGTATCTTTGAGGGTTCATACGCCGAACGTGTCCATAATACCGCAGTCTTTTGATGGAAATCTTCTCAATGTTGGTATGCTTGAGTCCCAGTGTTTGTCTGATGGTGGTGTTTCTGATTTTGTCTAGCTTGGTACATGCCTAGTATTTTTCGTAGGCAGGTCATCTCAAACACAAGTAGCCTGTGTTCTCGTCATCTTTCTTTAGAGTCCATGTTTAAGAGCCGTATAACAGGATGGACATTATTAGAGTTGAATACAGCTCCATTTTAGTTGGACGTGAAATCTCTTTGGAGTTGAAGATGTCATTCAGATTTTGCATGGCTCCAAGTGCATTACCTATTCTTAATCGGATGTTTACAGTGCAGGTTCCCTTCTTTGAGATTTTACCACCAAGGTTCACAAAATGCTCTACTTGTTTGAGATCAGTATTGTTTATGTTAATTTTGACTTCAATGTCTCTCCGGCTGATAACTCGTACCTATGTTAATTTTAAGGCCAAGATTTGTTCTGTACTGATGAAACTTGTTCACTAGTGTTTGCATATCTGTCTCGCTTTCAGCTATGGCAATATCATCTGCGAAGCGGAAGTTTGACACTAGCTAGCCTTGGATATGTGCTCCGATGGATGTGTCGGGAGTGGCATATAACATAACCAACACCAGTAGGATGTTGAATAGGAGTGGAGAAAACATGAAGCCCTGACGAACTCCAACTTTGGTATATGGCAAACCAGTCTGTTAGCTCTCCGTTTACTCTCACCGAGCTTTGTGATTCGCTGCAAAGAGCTTTTAATAGGCGGACGATCTTGTCTGGGAATCCAACGAATGCCATTGCTTTCCAGATACCATTTTGCCATACACCATCAAAAGGTTTTTCAAAGTCTACGTACAGCAGAGTTCTGTTTAGAGTGAACGATATCAGCGCGATGAACAGTATTATAGCAGTATAGGTATTTGTTCTTTTCCAGGTACTTTTCTGAAATCTGTCTCAGTGCAAATAATTGATCAACATCTCTTCGTGTCTCTTTAAATAAGATATGTTATTGTCATAAACGAGGATTTGCGACTTTTTATCACAACCATACATTTGACAAATCAAAATGCGTTTGGAAAAAAGGGTATAAACCAAATAATTCTAAAATACCCAAATTATTTCTAAATATACCCTTAATGCAATAATACGCCTGTGGACTAAGGCTCAAATCCAGGGGGCGTACCGACCGTGGGGCAGGGGGAGGGGGGCAAGTTGCCCCCCTGGCTCCAAATACCGGGACGCTAAATTCGCAATACCGGGACGCTATAAAATGCGCATAAAAAGAAAAAAATAGGGCCTAGGCCGAAAACACTGAGGATTGGGCAATATTTGTTGACTGTTGTGCTCTTTGGACTGCAACACACAGAAAACACTATGTAAAAAAATTACACAAATTATGTAAAAAATACATAATCTGTGTAAAAATAGAACTCCATAATACTATGTAAACAGTTGTGTTAAGCTTTTGCATAGGAATTTACACAAGCTTGGGTATATATTACATGTTTTATGTAAAGTCTTACATAATAATTATGGAGTTCTATATTTACATAATTTTTTACATAGTGTTTTCTGTGTGAAAATTTTGTGACCGTGCGAATTTTTTTGACCCTACCCCCCCCCCCCCCCCCCCCCCCCCCCCCTTATATTTACATGAGTCGATCTGTTATTTAGCACTGGATCGTGCTGCCCCGGCCTCATCCACTTAGGCCTAAACATTTTTTATTTGATTGGCGTATCCCGACCGACCCTATTTTTACCGCCGACCTAAACATTTGTGTGTGTGTGTGCGAAAAAGACAAAAAAACAGTGAAAATGTGTATTTGTGCCATTTATTTATGTCTGTATGGTTATGTGTGCTGGTATATACAATTTCATAGACGTTTTATAGATTTAAAAATAATAAAAAATCCCACCTACCTACCCTATTTTTCCCCCTATGTTACGCCAATCAAACCTTTTTTTTAGTCCTTACGTGGAAACTGGTATGAATCATATAGCACTTTGTAATTCCAATGCGTCGAACGCTGTATTTGGTAGAAGTCTAGGTACGCATATCCTCGGTATAAGACACTCATAAGTTAGACTAGTGTAAAGACCCCGTTTCGCAATAAAAGCTGTATAAACCGTTTAATCCGTCCATAGAGGATTTTATGGATTAACCGAAGTCTAAGCTACCACGTTAAAACTTGAAACAAAATAATATAGCTTTGTTTGTAGGGAGAACGGTGCGATGGTCATTTAAATTATAGCATCGTTAGAATGGCGGCTTTAAAAATGATTAAATTGGTGATGATAGCCTAATGCTAAATGAAAAAGAGATATGCATAAATACGCTAGGGGAAACAAATTAGCATTTACCTTTGTCAAAGCATCGAGGGTCTGCTGCGATAACTAAGTACATTATACGACCGAACAGCATTGGCAGACAAAAAGTCACCCAAACCCCACGATTTTCCACATTCATTTTGATAACTAGGCTACATATTAAAACATTATTTGTTTAGTTTTTATATCACGAATTTTGCGGGTATTGATTAAGATAGTAGCATCATGTAAATGGATGCCAGTGAGAAATCATTTCAATTTTCTGATCAGGTTACTGATGTATCATAGCAACGCCTACTATATTCAACGTGAGCGGATAAACGATTAACGAACTGGAACGAACGCAAATTGATGAGCATTAATTATTTACCTTCAATTTCTATCGAAATTCTAACGTGAAACGCCTTAAATTCGAGACAGGTTAAACCATTCAGCCTCTTTCTCTTATCAGAGAAAGACGCTTTCTTTTTTCGTGCGTGTTTGTAACAAGATTAAAACACTTATTTGGAGGACAATTGGATCCACATTGGACATTGAGAGAAGCGGTTTCGAGATGAGGGTCACTTTAGTGGCCACCATTCTGTTATCCTTAACAGGTGAGTGATGATTTTATAATGATATCATTAAGTTGTCAAGGTACAGTAACTATTTCCAGGGGAAATTACCTTTAGGCCCTATCCTACGGGCCCGACCGACATAAATTGTTTTTCGAATTTTCAAAGCAAAAGCAAACAATGATTTATTGAACATTCTGTCATCAATCTTTTTCTAAATTTTAAGAAAACATTTCGAAATATTTAGCAAATTGTTGGAAATGCCCCCCCCCCCCCCTTCAAAAAAAAAAAAAATCCCGAAATTGTTGTAAATAATTTAATATATAAATTAATACATAAATAGAGCACTTCCGCAGTGTGATTATGCTGTAAACAATTGATCAATTTATTACGAACTGAATATTATGAAACTTGTACCGTTCAGTGTCATTTTTATATGTGATGAACTTACGCGCAAAATGTTTGTTTTAATTTATTTTGTATTGATGGTCCTCATGTTTCGAAATGGTGTTTTAAAACAGTTTCTCTTTTATGACTATTTGAAAATATCAAATGTTAGGAATATAGTCAAATTAAGTCAGCAGCATAAGGCAAGGTAGTCTACGTCCATGATTAGAGGATATAAAATAATCATCAACATTATACTAGATGTCTCTGAGATACACAGTTCAACAAAATAAGGTCCCCTTTAGATTATGCCTGATATTTTTAAAATGACTCCATCGAAACAATTTTTGGCACACATAGTATACGTGTTCACAGCAACACTAGAATGGGGCTATATCTACGCAGGTGTTTTAATGCTTGAATGAGCATACATTGAATGGAGGGATACCTCAATTAAATTTAGCAACTTTTGAAATTGGGAATTCCTCAATTCAATGTGTGCTCATTCAAGCATTACAACACCTGCGTAGTTATAGCTCCGTTCTATATAGTACTGCTGTGAACACCTACATATTCGGCCGAGTGCACCAAACTAGCGTAACTTAATAGGGAGGTAAGCTACCTCCCGAGTAGTTATGTTCTAACTGTAGCGTAGCTTACTAACGATGTAATTATTAGAGAAAACTGGCGAGTAACAACAGAATAGTAACTAGCGAGGTAAATATCGACATTAATCTGCATCGTCCCCTTACAAAATCAATTGACGCATATGCAACGTGTTAATCTATAGTTTACTGTAAAATTCTGACGTGAATGGTCCCTCGTAATATTTCAACTGTGTCGTCACTCGCTAGGTCATAGATGAGTGTACATAAAGAATCACGTGGAGTCGGCCTGCGTTCCGGACCAAAGATTACGCCATTTTGTTGGCCAAACATTTCGAAATTGTTTATCGCTTTTTCAAAAATAAGGACTTTCGTGACATTACCAACATATTTTGGGCGAGGGCACCTACAAACATTGCACCAAAAAGCAACATTTTAATGACAAACACAACCACCCGATAGAAACAAGTAGTTTAATGGTATATACAATTATAACACATCTCTTAACACGAATACTTCCGTGGCGTGGATACCTTGTCCTTCTCTTGTGAACCGCAGAACCCCGGTTCGATCCCACGCACGGCAGGATATGCTATCATTTTTTTTTGTTCTTCTACCCTTCAACTCACAATAATGTTGAAACTTTGGCTTTATTATTTATTTACTTAGTCATTATTTAAAATCCTTGGACAATTAGTACATTATGGTCAAAATATGACCCGAAGTCGGTGCGATTAGTGTTTGAATGGGCAAAAGGAGCTGATCTAAATTTTGACTAAAAGTAGTCACCAAATTGCATAAATGGAGTTTCAAAAATATAAAATCTTTCAGCTTATGAGGGGGTCACAATCCACTTCAAATAGACACCCTCTGTGTGCATGCAAGCGCAATTGGTCCTTCTGCATATCAGCGGATCATCCTCTCCAATGTATACAACAAATTTACGCTACTGCTAGAATCGACTGACTTGTGGCATAAAACGTTATGCCCCAACTTACTCTTGTGTCCGGTTAGGTATACCATTTAGCGTAAATTACCCGCCAGCTACTACAGTGCAACAGAGCATAAATTTCCAAAAGTGCATGTTATTGAAATTACGCTAATTCAAAAAATAACATATGTAAGACCAGGAGACAATATCATATTATAGAATACAGCTTGGTGATTTAATGTCATAGAGAAAAAAAAGGTTTGACCTTATTTGCATATAATTAGCATATTAATAATGTTCGACAAGTCATAAGTATTCACTAAAAACAGAAAGAGTTTGTGCACCTATTTGCTTTGAATTGTGTACCTAAAAATGGATTGTTCTTATATTTTGTACATTGATGGGCACTGACAACAGGGTAACTTTTAAAGTTAAAAAGATCAAATTAAAAATCCCACTGTAATGTATTTATACAAAATAATCAAATGAAACTGCCTCTCATCTTCACATAAAATATGCTTTGTAGGTTTATAGATGAATTTTCAAATTACAAGGTATAACCCCATGTGGCTATTTTGAAATTTGCTGGTTCCCGGAGTATATCCCAAGCAATTGTTCTCAATTACAAATGCAATTATACCTTCAATTAAACTTTCGCATGACGGAAATTAGGCTTATCATTATATTTAATGGGCGGCTTTGTGAAACTCATTTGAAGAAGGCTGTGTTCTTCAATGACTGTTCAATATTTTAAGATATCATTCATGACACATGGGTTTTCTAGAGATATGAGGAACGAGCGGTATATCTTCTGGTTTGACCTTCTCAGAGATGTATGTATTATGTTAATGAAAAGGATTTAGCTTGATGCTACTTGAAATCCCTCCTCTGTGTATCCACTTTCAATCAGTTCGTCCATGAAATTGTTTTTCTTTAGATCCTGAGTTTGTCTGTTATTGCATTTCCTGTTAAGTCACCTTCTACGAAGGCTTTGAACGGCTGGGTTATCTTTCCAGATAGCCCCAGGTCCCTAATTTAAATATATATCATTTTACACCATATTACGACTAATCAGAGAGCTAACTCAGTTATTGAGAAGGTTTTATTTCGATAGAACAGAACCAAGGTGCATAAATCCATCATGTGGGGTACATGTAACATAAATAACAGTTATTCACTGACCATTCATATATTGAATGTCAAGAGATTCATTCTAAGACCTGGCAGTTTACGTTCCTATAGAACTCATTATTTTTGGAGCATCCGGAATTCTAGAATTGCGTTGTATCGAATTATTTTTCGGAGAAGAACGGTGATATAATTACTAAAAGCATTTCAATACTATCCTTCAACTTCGTCTTATCAAAGAAGTTTTGGAAATCAATAAATAATCATCATCTAAAATTGTATAGATTATGTTTAAAGGTCAAAATAACGATATTTGTTGTACAGGTTTATTCCATTTTAATGCAACAAAAAATAAGATAGACAATAAGTTCTGGTATGATACTCTATTCTCTTGGTCATCTTTGATATGTATTGTAAACAACAGTGTTTTAGACTTCAATCGCATTGCAAAGCAATACTTGTGGTGGAATGATAAAATAAAGATTGGAGGTAAATCGATAAACTATGTTCATTGGAAGGAAAAGGGTGTTATTTTTATCAATGATTTACTGAAAGATAATGGGACTTTTATGTCAAAAGACGAGTTTGAAGAAATTTATCAAGTGAAAACCAATTTCCTAGAGTATAATGGTATTGTAAGAGCAATTAATTCAAACTTCAATATCAGTCAATTAAATGGGTTGAAACTAGTACACTCTCAGCAAAAATGGTTCGGAAAGGGTTCTTTGAGTAAGCTCGGGGTTTGATGTAGAACCGTCTGCACTCAAGGAACCTTTAAGGGTTCCAAGAAGGATACAAATGGTTCCAAACCCAGAATAAAAGGTTCTTCCTGAGTCAATGGTACGTTATAGAACCCTAAAATACGAATAAAGGGTTCCATGAAAAGCTGCGAGAGTTCTTTATAAGTGCACTTCAGAACTATTTGTGACACAAGGGGCCCAGCCAACATCGATCGTGGGCCCACCTGTATACGGGCCAAAGTGGACAAAATATTAAGGGTCCCATGAGGGCCCACGGTGGGCCCACGGTCGATGTTGTATGGGTGTGCATAGGCTTCTTTAAAATTAACACCATGGAAAATAGATTTGTAAGGATTTATATATCCATTTTATTAACATGATTAATTCAAGACGTCACTCACTTAGTGATTGTTCACAAACCAGATACATCCTTGAAACAATCTATTTCTAATTATTTCTGATGAATCCTAAGGGTTCTATAATAACAAAACTGAAGAACTTTTATGGTTCTTTAAAGAACCTTTCAAGAGGGTTCTTTATCCCTGAAGAACCCTCAGGGTTCCATATAGAGGACAAAACTGAAGAACCTTTTTTGGTTCTTTAAAGAACCTTTCAAGAGGGTTCTTTAAACCTGGAGAACCCTTAGGGTTCTATAGTGGACAAAACTGAAGAACCTTTTTTAGTTCTTTAAAGAACCTTTCAAGAGGGTTCTTTAACCCTGAAGAACCCTCAGGGTTCCATATAGAGGACAAAACTGAAGAACCTTTTTTGGTTCTTTAAAGAACCTTTCAAGAGGGTTCTGTAACCCTGAAGAATCCCTAGGGTTCCATATAGAGGACAAAACTGAAGAACCTTTTATGGTTCTTTAAATAACCTTTCAAGATGGTTCTTTAATGAAATGGTTCTTGGGAAGAACCCATGAAGGTTCCATATGGAGGACAACGTGAGGAACCATTTATGGTTCTAAGTTGAACCTTTTTTTGCTGAGAGTGTATCACCTTTTTAGAACTAGTATTGTAGCACTACTGTTCAAACAGCGAAAAGGTTGTACTTTATTCTACAAAGTCTTTATAGAATCAAAGAAAATGAAAAAATCCATTAATAAGTGGCAATTAGACTTTGGTATAGAAAATAGGGAGTGGAAAAAAATATGTCTTTTAAATTTTAAGTTTTCCGATGACACAAAGTAGCCTATAGAGGTTCGAATATAGAATCAATCAAAGTATTTTAGGAACGAATATTCTTTTGCTAAAATGTAATATTAGAGGAGACGACTTATGCACTTTTTGTAAAAAAGAAATCAGAAACAATTACGCATCTTTTCATAACTTGTCAAATCTCAAAATCATTCTGGAATATCTTTAAAAGGTGGGTTAAAGGTCAAACAAATGTGGACTTGAATATGAATCCATTAACAATACTTTTTGGATCAAATTTGGACTTCACCCTAACATTGATAATGACAATGGCGAAATTCCATATTTATAGAACAAAGATGACAGAAAAACAGCCAGAGTTAGACACTTTCAAACACGAAATTAAGTATTATTACAGTATTTTAAAATACCAAGCCACATGTGATTCAGACTTGAAAACTTTTCTGGAAAAATGGCATAAATGGCAAAGTCTTTGCACTGATTAATGGATAAGTTTCATTTAAATATATTTGTCAATATGTTACCCATGTAAACAAAAATGTGTATGTAGCTTAAGGTCACTGAGTAAGTGACAGTACTATGTTTATATCAGCTGTCAAGAAGGAATAAAAAATAAATAAAAAAGATAAAATAAAATTATCATCATCTAAACGTTAACAAGAAAATTCATCAAGTAGGTCTACATGGTTAATTTTGTACAGACCATCTAGGAATAATTTGGAATAATAAAGCATGTCACTTTGTGTTTATGTGTTTCCAGGCAACATTTCAGCCTGTTCATTAGCACAAAATTTCATCGAATACATGTTTTGAGCTGATGTATATTATTAGCGGAAGAAATACAATAGATGATCATTTATAATTTATGTCGCACTCTTTATATTTTACGTCTGATCCTCTTAGCGACAGCCAGCTATCGTTTAAATATTCATTACGTCATTTGCCCAAGCGCTGGCTCCACTTAATACAAATGGTCCAGAGCCTGGGTTCAAGGGTACAAAATTGCACGCACTATGCACATGTCTTCACAATTACGGAATAATCGATCACTTTAATGGTATCATACGAGTTGATTGGTATGGCAATCACTCTAGGCCTATTGTTTAGAGCTGGGTAAGGTTCAGCATATCACCAATAGGTTATTTTCAAAATTTCAGGCTCTCATGATGTTTAAAATAATTAAACAGTTATCTGAATGAGCAAGGCGAAAACATTCGCGCTCTATAGTACATGTAGTACAGTTTCGTAAATGCATTTCATTTGTATTAACCTTTAAATGTATGAGGAGATGGCCCTATCGGTGGTGGGTTTTGTTTTTTCGCGTCCGCATTGTGACGCAAAATGATTTTGACTGATGTTTTTTAAACTTTTTTGTCATGTTGGTTGCGCAAGTGATGGTAAAAAAAAGAAGCTTGGGTTCAGTCCCAGGATTAATCGATGGTGTGACATTACGGAAACAAATAACTATGCGCTTTTTTAATATTTTTGAAATCGGTTTTGAGCCGCAACAGGTTTGTCAAAGCAGGAAAGGTGAAAAAACCACCAGTACATCGTATTCTCATACGCACTTGGATACCCTAAATATTTGTCTTACTGGCTTATCCCCTTTTACAAAACTGGCAATTGCCGATTTTACGCAGTGCCTATTCTACTTAATATTTAGTTCAAAATCCAGCGTTTAAAAGTTTACGCATTATAATACAAGTCTTCACAAAAAAAGACAAGTAATACCTTAATGACATCATACGAGCTGTTTCATTCAAATTAATCGACTTGGCAAGGCATTCAGACCTGTTATTGTTAACTTGATTGAGTTCAACGAATGCCTTGGTTCAAATTATACTCAAACTAAGTGGGTGTTTTCAACTCTAAGCCTATTAGGCCAAAAAAGAAAGAAAAAAAGTTTGTCTCAATTGACCCGCGCGCATTACCAAAACCACCCGCGTTTACTTTTTTTAAAAATAAACTATATATACAATTTATTGTATCAATTTAAATTTGAATTAGTCTACCATAATTTATCGAATGTTGTTTAGCATAATTTAATTGATTAACATACTACATATAGTAATACCGTAATACAATTTACAGAGATAATTGATCATGAATAAATGATCGCCATAGATACAGGTGACGATGCACATTTGTATAATAGTAATAAGCCATGATAATATATTTGTTCAAATTAATCATGTAAGGACAAAAGTGTTTCGCTTCCGAAACATATGATCATCAACTCATCATTTTTTGGATTTTTAAACTACCTAACCCTACACCTATGAGAGATATACTCATAACAATGACACAATGACGGTTGAACTATTGAATGCACATAAAATCCATTGATAATTTGCAACCATAAGATTCCAAGATTTGTAAAACTATCAATAATCCCTACCCTTAGAGAATTGCTCAGAAAGATACACTTTTTAGTTTTGTCATATTCCTTAAATATTTTTAAAACTACAAAAGCTATCTCAACAAATTTGGTATCATTCTAAACCGCCAATTACAACCTATCTACCTGCAAAATGGCAATGGTATAGCTAAAAAAAACATGCATTTATGTTTAAGGTAATTTTCCGTTTCCGTTGTCCAAAATCTCTCTCCGGCTTTGACCGCATCCTATCAAAAGTAAAACAGATATCAATACTCCTTTACTATAACTGTGTAGCCATGATTTAGAGCTATAATCATGACAAATGTCATGAGACTGACATTCATATTAGCAATGTTATAATGGAGCTAGGTAGAACTTATTGAATGACCCTCATATGTTATATTATGGTATATTTTCGAGCAATTTCCGCGCTACCTACTTGGTTCTGCGCTACCCATTTGGTTCTGCGAACATTTTCTCAACCATTATTTATTATCATTCCGTATTTATAATATATAAAACCTGATTAATTGAGACTATATCACTATATGATATCACCATCTTTTACACAGCGGAGTTTGTCAGGAGTTTGTTTTCAGTTTTAAAGGGCACAGGAAATGCAAATATAAGTAGCGTGATTTGAGTCAAGTCTACGAGGAGGGACAAGAAAGCATTCAATATTTGTGCTAGTTGATGATGACATCAATTGTGGAACTATTGATCGCTCAGTGAGTACTATGAAAAGAAAATTCCAGGTGACTGGTTTGAATCTATTCATGATACTCATTGATAATCAATATACCACAAATGATGTCATTTGTGGTGTGTTCATTTTTCTGGCCCTGTTTATTGTAATGAAATGTCCCACACATACTTGGAGCAGGATTATCATCCTTTTCCTGTGCCCTTTAAGTCCAAATTCCAGATCTCAAATTCTAATGAAAGGTTACAATAATGTCTCAGTTGATTTAAAGATGTATGCTCCAATCACTTTTTTGGGCTATGAATTATTTTCACATCAAGATATTTTGATATCAGAAGAATCCCCATATTTTCCTCATTATGTCTGTAAAATCTAAGGGGCCAGAAATGTTCCATTTAGTAATTATAGGCTAAAATGTGGTGAATTACTGCCAAAGGTGGTTAACCACCAACCAGTTTGTGCACTACTCAATGGGCTAATATGTTGTGACCTTGTGGTTCTAAAATAGAACCGTTGGAGCTATGCAACTTAAACTTTGGAATGGGACAATTTTAAGGATGACCTTTCATGTAAAATAGAAAACATCAAGTTGAAAATCGGGCCAGAGCAATCGGAACATCTACCTTTACCTTTTCATGAAGAAAACAAATAATGAAATTTGGGCATCGATGAGTGCTAACCTTTTTAGGACAGCCTGTATCAGTTTGCCAATACCAATACTTGTACTGTATATCGTTATATGTCTACTTTTTAAATCTATGACCATGGCTACATATTTGCGTATATTTGAAATGTATGTTCCTTGTTCCTGTAGCATTCCCTGGAATCTGCTTAGGATATCTGTGTGTAATCGGCCAGCAGCCAGATCCACATAACGGTTTCGAGATACGTTGGGCATTGCCGTACACAAAAGAAGAACGTTGTACCTGTACTCTAGTCATATATGGAGGGATGAATACAACTCCACCGCCAGGGGCGGAAGATCACTTTTACACGGATACTCCGTTACTGTTTGTGAACAACCACGATGTGAACAGTTTGCGGAAGCTGTTGGAATGCCCGGATAATGATGGTAATTTTATATGATTCACATTCGGGTTCACATTAGGGAGTGATCAATTAATATGGCAGGGGGGTGGGGGGGGGGGGGGGGGGGGATGGGCATTTTCCATTTTTTTTATCCATTTTTTTTGGGATTCCCCCACTATTTTCTGTCAAAATTTTCGGGTTCCCCCCTAATAATGTAGAAAATAATTCGGGTTCCCCCCTTGACTTTTTAGGGAACTATTTTCACAATAAAGGTTTTATTCATGTATTTTTAGTGACAGCGCCTACATGTATAGGCTCTATGAACATTCTCAACAGGCTGTACATTGTGTTAAAAAGATAACATCATCCATTGGTAATATTGGTCGTGTTATCTTAATACGTAACTTTTATGTATTTAAATACTTCTACATACTGAGTACAAGACAAAAGCATACTTTTATTATTTTATTTACAGTATCATACCATATACTTTCTCATCTGCAAACTTGACATGGCTATAACAACTAGACACATATTTCACAATCTGTTGGTTTTTTTCTAAACGATTGGACATGTTCTCTGTAATGAAATAGTTATTATAAAATTGTGTACAATACTGTATACATACTTTATACAAACCAAAAACCAATATTATGTTAATTAATTTAAATAAAAAAACACAAAAACAAAACAAATATCATGTTGCTGCTTCCACGTGGGATATCATGTATATCCATTGCTTGTTACCTTTCCGTCTGTCTATTTTTGTTTGTTTTTCTGTTATGTTAAACTTATGTTATGTTAAACTTATAATTGTGTTATTGTAATTTGTCTATTCTTCTGTAATAGAGTGTAAGCTTTGTTTAAGGGGGTGCAACAACATCAGGCTTTTGCTTTTAGTTGTTCCTCCTCCATCATATTACTTGTTAAATTGTCATTGTATTTTGTCCCTGTTGATATGATGGAAAATAAATATTGAATTGAAAAAATTAATATTGAATTGAATTGAAAAAACAAAGACATATATCATCTACTATTAAACAGGTGTCACAGTTTGCAAAATGTGGGATTTCAGAAGGGACAAATATGTTACAAAATTGCGCCAAATGCATTATGTATAAAATACATAATAATTATTTCCTTTGTAAACAAATCATGTTTATTTTCAACAACCATTTCAGAATCTTGTAAATGCATTTTTCCAGCTCCCAGCTCTTCTACCACCTCTAGTTACAACAATCTGCATTTGGTCTTCATCTTCTGTATCTGATCCAAACATGGCCACAATTTCATCATTACCTTCGCTGCTATCATTGTCGGCATCATTGTTTTCATCATTTTCATATTCGCTTTCACTCTTGTTTTCGCTTATTTCTTCCTCCTTTTCACTGTTCCTGATATCCTCATCCAGTACTTCTGAGTACTTCTTGCTCATAGACATCATTTGTGGTATTTGTTTGATGTTGTTATTAGCAGTGTTTGTGATATTCATGTGTGAATGTTGGAAAAGTGAGTTCAACCGTCTGTTAAAGAATACTCAACATTTTGTGTAGAGCATGTAGAGGGTCAACGTAAACGACATTTTTATTTTCAAACGAAAGCTGTCTGAATCTGTGTTGGTTAATTATGCATTAGTTGCATAGAATTAAGTAATATAGACACACATTATATAAAGCAGCATCCTTTCATGTGAAGAATCATCCTTACGGCACGAAAAACCATGTTCTACGGACTGTTAAATTGTACCCAAATTGTCAAAATATTACTATTCTCTGCATGCTTGAAAATAATAAATTTGCTTGAATAAATAATAACTATTTTCACATTAAAAAAATTAACATGATTAATATCATTGACATTTACCATATTTGTCATGACACGAACCACGGCAGTCATTAATGATTCTTTCAGCATTGGATATTTGTATAGCTCATAATTTTGACATTCGTTTCAGACGTCAACACATGTGAGTACTCCAACCCATGCCAGAATGGTGGGACGTGTAACGAGAAAGGTGGTGGAGCAGTCAGCTGTAGTTGCCCGGAGCGATACACTGGAAACAATTGCGAGACAAGTACGTAGATTAAGTCAAAGCAAGACATATAGTTATACTTACTAGCGGGCATCCGCGCTTCGCGCGGACCCGCTAGAAGATTTCACGGGGAGGTAAGTAAACAAAGCGTAAGAAAATTTGATACAATATCAAGAACATGTCCTACATGTATACATAATCCAGACGGTCCCTAAATAATCCGAATATCGCAGGTGCTTTTGATAATCCAGGTATAGATGTGCCTTAAAGTAGATAGGCCTACCTTTGTCTTTCCAGATACCTATGTAGGCCTCCCATGTGACCTGAAATGCAGGTACCCGTTGTCCCATTATATCCAGGGACCCCATAGGCCTAAGCCCTACCCCTAATCCAGTTACCACATGTGCCCTTAATGGCACCGGATACCGCATAATCCAGGTACTGCAGTGTGCCATTATATCGAGATACCCAGGTTCCCTTACTTTATCATTCAAGTAACTTGAATTAATCGCGGGTGCCGAAGATAGCGGGCAGTAATTATAGTCCATCACAATAGGCATGTGAGTAATATCAAAGCGTTATAAATGTTTATATAAATATCAAGAGTATGTCCTTATTCAGGTACCCAGGGCAGGTACCTAAAGTGCCCTTGATATAATGTAAGTGACATGGTACCCTTAAATGCGCCTAGGCCCAATGGGCTCTTAAATAATACAGATACCCATGTTCCTAATCCAAGTACTCCACGTGTTCTTAATACACCGGTTGCCCATAGGCCCAGGCCCTACCCCTCACAGATGGTCTTAATATGTACCGCATTTGCCGGCATTATATCCATACCAATGTACCCGTATTATATCCAGTTTATAATGGAAAGCGCAGGTATAGGTGCCGAAGCTATAGCAGGTGGTTAGTCACATCAAAACGTATAGGCTAGAGATTAGGGTATTGTAAAACAGCAAGAGTGTGTCGTTGATACTCCATGTATCCTAGGTGCCCTTAATACTGACATTGGTACCATAGTGCCCTTAATAATCCATATATACCATGTGCCCTTAATAAATCCATGTATACCATGCATGTATAACACAGGGTGCCCTTGATTATTCAGGCACCACCCCATGTACTTTAATAATCAAGATTGTGTATTAGTGATCCAATATAGGACCTCCATGGACTACCGTATGTGGTTTATCTTGAATCGAATATTAAAGGCACCCGTGATAACTGTGTATGCGGCTATTAGGGCCTACGTGGATTATTAAGGACACCTGAATAGCCATTCAGGGACACCTGAATAGCCATTCAGGTGTATGGCTATTCAGGTGTAGGAATACTTAACATATTCAGAGTAGGCCTATCTGGATTGCCTTAATATCCCCTCCCCCAGTTATCCCCTGTCAGCTCATGTCCCTACCCATTTTGTACCCCAAATAATACAAAAGTTGTATTTTAATGTCAAAACTGAAAGTAACTTAAAATTAGCTTTAAAATGTCTCCCCCGATTCTTTTATTGCCCCGCCACCCCGTTTCCCTCCTTTAAAATGTCGATGCTGGTGCCGCCACTGCCCATGCACATACTGCCCATGCACATACTGCCCATGCACATACTGCCTATGCACATACTGCCCATGCACATACTGCCCATGTACATACTGTATCCAGGTAATAGGCCTACGTTCTGAGCGTTATATATGGGTTCTATAGTTTTATAGTCGTCGTTTAGTTTTATGGTCGGCGGAGTCTATCATCAAGATCACTTGTACCATTCTATGCTTGTACTTAAACACTATGTGTGCCATCCGGGTTTTGTTTGGCCTATTTACTTAAATACATTATTCCTCCAATAGGCATGTAGGGCCTAAACGTATGCAGTCCCTTTGTCATGTTTGTTGTGTTCTAAATAAGGCCTCCCGAGATACTACCTAATACACCCTTAAAATCCAGTTATCACAGGTGGCACACCTGCGCATAGTATATCTGCGTTTTATAGTGAACCCTGTAATCCAGATACCACTGGTGCCCTTTTAGGGTATGATGGGGCAATACCGCACGTTCTGTTTATCCAGATACCCATGTGGCCTTAATAGTAAGGCCGCCTTACTATATTCATATTATCAAGTAAGGGAAGTGCGGGGGAAGGGGTATGATGTGACAATCCCGTAATTTACGTGCTATAAGCCGCACGGCGAATAAGCCGCAGCACCTCAAATTAAGATTCAGACCTCATCGTATACAGTAAACCGCACCGCTGTATAATAAGTCGCACAAAGAAAATGAAAGGGGTGTGTGTGGGGGATGGGTGGGGGGGGGGGGGGTCGACCATGATCCACCAGCCCATAGCTTCATGACCAGCCATGGGGTTACAACTGCATGAGTGACTCCATCAAATGTATTTTCCTTCAGCCACTTCAGTCACTTTAATACATGTTATCCTGGATACGGTTTGCGCCTTGCTCCCAGTTTCTTTATTAAAATAAAGGTCTTGGCTTTATGATTAATGTTTTGTTTGTGTCTTGCTCTCGTTACATTTTATTGTACTGTACGGTATGCACCGCGGAGCAACCGTATACGGACTGCTTGCTTTCACTGCATGCCCTGTTTACAATGTACAAACGCGTTCACACTTTGTCTGCGTCATTACGTGTGCGCCGAATCGCGTGCGTCATGTTAAACGCGGTCGCGCAGCAACAACATACGGTTGGTATGGTACCGCCAGTTTCTTTATCGTTAGCAAACTCCGCGTTCATCTATGTTATTAATGTGAAAGTGTCACTTTAAGATCTCCGTAAGAGATACCCATGTGGCCTTAGTAAGGCCGCCTTACTATATCCATATTATCAAGTAAGGGAAGTGCGGGGGAAGGGGGCTTAGACCTTAGGGTATGATGTGACAATCCCGTAATTTACGTGCTATAAGCCGCACGGCGAATAAGCCGCAGCACCTCAAATTAAGATTCAGACCTCATCGTATACAGTAAGCCGCACCGCTGTATAATAAGTCGCACAAAGAAAATGAAAGGGGTGTGTGTGGGGGATGGGTGGGGGTGTGGGGGGGGGTCGACCATGATCCACCAGCCCATAGCTTCATGACCAGCCATGGGGTTACAACTGCATGAGTGACTCCATCAAATGTATTTTCCTTCAGCCACTTCAGTCACTTTAATACATGTTATCCTGGATACGGTTTGCGCCTTGCTCCCAGTTTCTTTATTAAAATAAAGGTCTTGGCTTTATGATTAATGTTTTGTTTGTGTCTTGCTCTCGTTACATTTTATTGTACTGTACGGTATGCACCGCGGAGCAACCGTATACGGACTGCTTGCTTTCACTGCATGCCCTGTTTACAATGTACAAACGCGTTCACACTTTGTCTGCGTCATTACGTGTGCGCCGAATCGCGTGCGTCATGTTAAACGCGGTCGCGCAGCAACAACATACGGTTGGTATGGTACCGCCAGTTTCTTTATCGTTAGCAAACTCCGCGTTCATCTATGTTATTAATGTGAAAGTGTCACTTTAAGATCTCCGTAAGAGATACCCATGTGGCCTTAGTAAGGCCGCCTTACTATATCCATATTATCAAGTAAGGGAAGTGCGGGGGAAGGGGGCTTAGACCTTAGGGTATGATGTGACAATCCCGTAATTTACGTGCTATAAGCCGCACGGCGAATAAGCCGCAGCACCTCAAATTAAGATTCAGACCTCATCGTATACAGTAAGCCGCACCGCTGTATAATAAGTCGCACAAAGAAAATGAAAGGGGTGTGTGTGGGGGATGGGTGGGGGTGTGGGGGGGGGGGGGTCGACCATGATCCACCAGCCCATAGCTTCATGACCAGCCATGGGGTTACAACTGCATGAGTGACTCCATCAAATGTATTTTCCTTCAGCCACTTCAGTCACTTTAATACATGTTATCCTGGATACGGTTTGCGCCTTGCTCCCAGTTTCTTTATTAAAATAAAGGTCTTGGCTTGATGATTAATGTTTTGTTTGTGTCTTGCTCTCGTTACATTTTATTGTACTGTACGGTATGCACCGCGGAGCAACCGTATACGGACTGCCTGCTTTCACTGCATGCCCTGTTTACAATGTACAAACGCGCAGCAACAACATACGGTTGGTATGGTACCGCCAGTTTCTTTATCGTTAGCAAACTCCGCGTTCATCTATGTTATTAATGTGAAAGTGTCACTTTAAGATCCGCGTAAGAGTTTTTGTTTACATTTAGAAAATGTCGTAAAATATTTTAATTTGTTGGACGTATAGTCCCGTATAAATGCTTGTTACTATGTGTTCTTTAAGAATAACAAACAGCCGCATATACAGAAATGTAGCTATATCCCTGAAGAAAATATTTTGGGTGAAGACCATTATGTCATCACTCACTCCGAAAACCATAATATTTGTCCGTACAGTAGCTACCCGAGTAAAAGAAATTTAACAATTCGGATTATCATCTGTGATCCTTTCTGCGCATGTCTGAAAACGGGAAAAACGGGCATTGAACTATCTAATTAACTCGTGTATTAGAGGCGCAATTCCCACGCTTTTTCAGTTGAAGAGGGACGCGAGTGTAAAATTATTATTGAACTATCTAATCAGGCGAGGGACCGAAAATTAGTATATAGATGTTCCTTAAATTTGAGTAACACTATCATTATCACCACATGGAAAAATTAAACAAGGAAACATTGATCTGTTTGTGCCTCATGTCAGGCATTAAGAAGGAAACACATTTTATTTCCTACAACATACAACAGGCATTTATGAATGTAACAATAATCTAGCTCTACATTTATTTTAAACCACGGATGTTCACAACTCGTGCCCGATGCGGTCGCCCAGGCGACACAACCCCCCAGTAACTACTTTGGAGTAAAAGTTCTGTTCATCCAAAATAAGAATTCAGCTAGATTACATTTATTTTAACCACGATGTTCACAGAGACTACCTAGAAGTAAAAGCTGTGTTCATCAAAATAAATTGTTTAATTCATACAACATGCCTTTGTGAATGTATCCAAATTCAGCCTGATTACATTTCTTTGAAACCCGGATGTTCACAACATCTTTGTGTTTCATCCCAAATAATTAGTTTACTCTTCTTCACCGCTGGATCACCTGTGTATAAACATTTCAACTCGTTCGCCTGAAGTAACTACTCAAACGGTCACCAACCCCCCAGTGAATACCTAGGAATTACATTGATTTGTTATACTACATTAACCTGCCACGGATTTGAGCAAATGATATATGGTAAAATGAAATGGCTGAACCTTTCTTATCATTATATTCTTTAATGAAACATAAGTTGGCTACTACGCGATTTACTTATTGTATTACATGTGTAATATATTTTTTAAAAGTGACATTTTATAAAATTCACAAAAAAACTGCTGTTCACGTGCCACCCTAACTGACGTGACTATAACCTCATGGGAGTGGTGGGTGGGTAAAAATTTGACTGCTCCTTTCTCAATGCTATCTTGACAGAGAATGAAATTTACGCCAAACCAAACATGGCGGCCTAATCCATAAAGCCTCTGATTGGTCTACAATCTATCTTGACCCCCAATTTCATTGGTCCTTACCGTAATGCCCCCAAACAACACAATAACATTAGCAACGGAACCTAACATTTTTCCATAGGTGATAATGTTTGTTTCAATGGACGGGCCATGGAAACTGAATTACGTCGTTATTGTAATTATTTAATTGCTCATAATGTTGACATTTGCTTTAGACGTCAACACATGTGAATACTTCAACCCATGCCAGAATGGTGGGACATGTAACGAGAATGGTGGTGAAGCAGTCAGCTGTAGATGCCCGGTGGGATACACTGGAGACAATTGCGAGAGAAGTAAGTAAATTAATAAGACAAAACAAGATATTAGTTATACTTATTTTCCTTAAATTTGAGTAATACTATAATTACGTCGTGATTGTAATTATTGAATTGCTCACAGTGGCGTAGGTATTTCAATTTCGGGTGGGGGGGGGGGGGGGGGGGGGGGGGGGGGCATATCCAGCATTAAAAAAATGGTGGGCAAACGGGTGGGGGAGATTTGTGGTGGCAAACGCGTGCGTAGCGCTTGCAAATGTTTGCCTTTTAACATCAAAATTACCTAAATGTAGCTTAATTTGGTCTAAAAGTAGCTATTCAGACCATTTTAAAGCTATTTTTTTTAGTAATTTTAAGAGTCAAGCCACTAGGCAAATTAGGGCATGTACTGCACTGTCATGGGAAACATTGTATTTTATCATATTTCATTGGGTAGGGGGGGGGGGGGGGGGGGGGCATCAGGGGGGAATGCCTTTTTACTGGGGGGAATGGCCTCTTATTGGGGGGGGGGGGGCCTCGTCGGGCACGCATTAGCTCTATTTGATCCAAGTGTTTCTCTTTAATCTCTGTGTGCAGATTCCTGTGAATTCTCGTACCCGCTTGGAATGGAAGATGGTCAAATACTGGACAACCAGATCACATCTTCAAGTCAAGACGGTGGTGACTATGCTAGACATGGCCGGTTAAATCGTCCATATGATCCAAGTCGATCAAAGACTAAGTCGTTTGGAGGCTGGTGCCCAAGCGAGACTGACAATGATGCCTGGATACAGGTTGATTTGTCTGTAACTACGCCTATAGCTGGCATAGTTTTGCAAGGACGAGGCGTTTATAGCTCATTCCAACATTGGGTGTCCAAATACAAAGTTCAGCACAGCCTCAATGGTACTTTTTGGAAAACTGTAATGGACAACACTCAACAGAAGGACATGGTAAGATACTCCTCCAAAAAGTTCTTAATTGTTTTCAAAAACATTTGTATCGTATATTTTGTGATAAACACAATTGTATTGCGTATTGATTGAAAGCTGGTGTGTTCATTTCCCCAATGATACCACACTTGCATCAAGTCCTGTTTTAGTACTTTGGCCACATGCTTGAAACTCTCAATCTAAATGTGTCAAAATCACCACTGTCTTTGTGCTCAAACGCTCGGTCAAGCACCCCATCTATCATGTGTCTATATTGTAGATGTCAATGTAACACTTCATTGAGAAAACGCCAACAAAATTATTTTGAGCAGACAATTGTAGTGAGTGTGACACTTTTCGTAAAGAGTACAATATATCCCAAAAAGAGCACTTATATTCGATGATGAGTGTGACGTAAAAAGTCTCAACATCTCATCGGCAATCTATAGTCTTCTTTGCCGTCGCTGCAGAAAACTTGATTGCAATACTGTTTTTAAGCAGCATCAGAATCTATTGGATTACTATATGTGATGCGATCTGTGAAAACCCGCCACATGGTGGCATTTTTCATATTGGAGATATTTATATCATAAATAAGCTAAAACTGTGCTGATTACAGAACTGTTTCGATCATTTTTCTACGATCACTACAAAAAAAGTTATGAGTGAATGATGATTGTGATGTCATTAAAAGCTACGAAACAAGAAATCATGAAAACAGGTCAACAAAGATACATAATTCAAGTTTTTGAAGGTGAAATTTCATAAAAGATGGATGACACAAAGTATTGGAAACTAATTTTCTTTAAAAAAATCTAAAAATAAAAATAAAGTTTGTTTATTTTTATTTTTTTATTTTTTTTATTTTACCCATAATCCCTAGTTCACATTTTGCGACATCCGACGGGTTTTCACAGATCGCATCACATATGTGTGATTGGCCGGTACGTTAGAGCATCTCTAGAACATAAATATGTGTTGCACCGCGCCAGTGAGTGGCAGGAAGACGATCATTGAAATTAGTCACGAGATCACTAGAATAAGAGCACTTTTGACTCCCTATTTCCCACAAGCGAACGTCAGTGTCATACATTTCACCAATTTAAGCTCATGCATATAATATATTATAGCTAGTAACGAATTTTAATAACTATTATTATCGGCGGTGTATCTTATATTTTTAAGGTCTTTGAGGGGCCATCTGAATATAGCGACACGGCTACTGTTACCAGTTACTTTCCTGCACCTATTTATGCAAAGTTTATAAGAATTCTGCCGACGATTTGGAGTGGGAAGCCATGCTTACGGTTCGAAATACTTGGCTGCAAAGGTAAACTTTCTTTTTTCAGCCGATAATTTCTTTTTTTCATTTACAATTCTGTACTTTGTAATGCTATCAGTTTGTTATAGAAGTACCTATATGAATTGTTTCTATTTGTTTTTCAAAGTGTTTATAGAAACATAAATTGCTACAACTTGTTTCCGTTGGGTCTGGTCACTTATGCCAAGTATCACTGATTATTTATTTTTTTTATGAAAGAAGGGTCAAATTACGGTGAAGAAATCTGCGCACTTAATGTTTAGCTCAGATTGTTGGTACCAATTATTGATTTTGAATAGGCTAAAATGTACAAAAACACCTGGTCAGGAACATTTTGTGTTAGGTGTATGTTCGCATGTTCCTGGTATGCTGTATGTAGTCAGGTGTGGTGTAAGATTTCACTTAAATGCAAAAAAATGAGCGTTACAAAATTACTGTATATTCCTATTCCCCATTTCGTGATGTGTGTGTGATCCTTGAAGCACAAAATATACACAAATATAAGGATGGAGCAATAACTGTTTAGATGATCCATGTACATGTATATAAATAACTCCTGTAAATCATCATAGTTATGAGCAACGATGACGAAGGCGTAATTGTGTTATTGTTTTCAATTCCTCAGACATGTCAGATGAAAGCGTGTTCATTACAGTGCTGAATAAGAAGCAACTGGGAGCAACCGATGGTGATCCTTTCTATCAATGTTACCGCACGCACGGTGAGACTACTCCTAGAACGTACGGACGGTTTGCCAACACCCGTTGGAATACTTCGCCGGATTTGGAACCAACCCCAGAACCAACCGATCACTCATCTTCTGTGGATGCACACAAAATCAGCCTGCCGCCAAATAACGGATTTGGAATATTCTACTGCAGAGGCAGCCAATTCAACAAGATCCCCACTACAGTCACGACAATTCTTCTGAGAAACGATGGTAAATTTGGTGACCCTAAATGATCACTACAAATAATTATGCAAAACCCCTAGCTTAGCAATGTTTACATCCAATAGTGTTGTTGATCCATCCATTTGTGTTCTATAGCGTTTCGATTTCTTTTGGATACCACTTCGTAGCCTAATTGTTTTTTTAATTTGTTACAGCAAAAGTTCTACCAAAAGAAGTTTTCACCAAAACCGTTAGCAGAGGAGATGTAAATGTTATTCTCGAGGTGAAACGTGCCAATGGAGATGATACACCTGAACTCCAGACACGGTGGATATTTAACAGCACCGTGAGAATTCAACATCCTTCATTTACATATACCATAGATGGTCCTGTATCAGCAGAACATGATGGCGTATATGAAGCGTTCTATCAAGACGAGCGAGATATGCAGCGACACGCAATCATGAGATTGATAGTTAGAGGTGAGCTTGTTCGAGATGTCTTACATGAAGGAGAAAAGAAGATTTTAAAGACACCACCACAATGCATTGCGTTTTTAAAAAATGCCCTAATTCTGATCTCCAATTTGTCTCGGTTCCCATAGACATTATGCCTACAATCATGGCTTCGTAGTGCGTTCATCGTTGGAGCTCTTAGGTTCTAGTTTACATCAATGAATGAATTATATATCAGTGTTCCTTTTTCTTATTTCTAAATATGACAAATGCATCGTGTGAAAATGATTTAGTTGGCTGGCGTTCGCGCAATGCATTGTGAGAAGACCTTAACATCTTCTTTGATTAAATGTAGCACTCACATGTACATCACTTCCGTATGCACAGTACTATCCTAGGAGAATATTATAGTACTGTACTATCCTAGGAGCATATTATAGGTACGCCTAGGCCTGCCAATATAATTTGTTCTGTAACAAGTGCGAATATTGTGATGGGGGTCGTACGATGGGGGTCGTTTGACGGTGGGTCTTTTGATGGTGGGTCTTTTGATGGTGGGTCTTTTGATGGTGGGTTGCGCGCAAACATAATCCATAATGGCACACGTGATGTGCGTAGTGAAATCATGCACTCTCGCGTACAACTGCTGTATTGCAATCGTACGTATGTTAGATCATTTTGCCGAAAGTGTGTATCTTGCATACCGTAGGCCTACACACATGCGCGACCAACAATTCCTTTAATAGAATATGGGCACCGCTAATATTTTTTACTAATGGCCACAGCAACATCGACCAAACTGCACTGTCTAAAACTTATAATCTTGTCTTTCTTGTGCTTCATAAACTAGAGTGTGCAGCTGGTAGATGGGGTTCTCCGGGCTGCTCGAGCATATGTGATAAATGCTATAATGGAGGAGTATGCGATGATAAGACAGGAAAGTGTATCTGTCCTCCTGGATTTATGGGAGATAATTGTCTTACCGGTAAGTTTGAATACATTAGTACATAATTATACAATAAGACACACATAAGCGTTGTAGTATTAAATGCGCTTCTTTTGAAGCGAAAGGGCGAGAATCAAAATCACTCCGTGTAATATTAATATATGAACGTTGTTGGGATGGGATCACTACACCTCCACGATGAGACTTTCTCAGCATTGAAACATGCTGAAAGTGTCTTATTTAACACGTGTAAACTTTTACTGATGGCAAATGTAACCGCAATGTCAACGTAAACATGTCAACGTAAACATATGGCATCGATGAGAAAATGTATCGCCTGCATTCAAGGGTGATGGTTTTAACCATTGTTAACTAATTGTTATTCCCCCCTAAAATTTCACTTTGCATTAACCATTAGTGTGGTTCATATCGAATTTCAGCTTGCGGTGGTAACAAATTTGGCAAAAACTGTGAATTTCACTGCAAAAGAGAAGTCAATGACAATGCATGCAAAGGTTGGGAAGTCTGTCTACCTGATCCATACGGATGCACATGTAATACAGGATTCTACGACCTGGATTGTAACAGTGGTAAGTGTGTATTGGTGACCAAATCCTAGATGAAATTCTGTTTCCTGTTCTGGGCCCTATTTCGTGACTGGCAACGTAAGATTAATATCAAGTTTGTAAGTAAAGAAGAGTTCCTTCTTAAGTTAAGAATATGAACTCTTCATAGGCTGAGAAGAATAATTACCTCAGAATTTAAGAATGAAAAAACTGAGTAAATTCAAGTTAGCCTCGAACCTGTTCAGACGTTAAGAAGGAACTAAAGAAGGATCTTCTTCTCAAGTTGCTTTATGAAATAGAAGATGAGAATCTTCTTAACTTAAGAAGAGTTCATGATTTCAAAAGAATTTTCAGGAATTTTCAGGATTCTTTTTATCCTAAAGTTTTATGAAATAGGTCCCTGGTCGGTTAATTACAAGACTAAACTAACTACTAGTAACAAATTATCACTAATAAACTATAAAGTGAACATGGTGACGGGGGCGACTGATGAATCAAACGAACAATATACGTCAACGGAAACGATGCAAGACTTTTAAAGTCCATGACGAT
The DNA here is from genome assembly GCA_035610835.1 of Ophiura sarsii. Taxonomy (NCBI): domain Eukaryota; kingdom Metazoa; phylum Echinodermata; class Ophiuroidea; order Amphilepidida; family Ophiuridae; genus Ophiura; species Ophiura sarsii. Next base: position 22,257,248 of record CM069450.1, on the reverse strand, counting down.
TAAGCGTAACATAGTAAGAACACTATTTATAAAGCAAGATTTGTATCTAGTCTGGGATGTATGTTGCATTACGCAGTTGCGCCAAGTGACTAATGAACTAACTCATAACTAATTAACTAACTCATAACTAATTAACTAACTTATAATTAATAAACTAACTTATAACTAATGAACTAACTTATAACTAATGAACTAACTTATAACTCATGAACTAACTTATAACTCATGAACTAACTTATAACTAATGAACTAACTTATAACTAATGAACTAACTTATAACTAATGAACTAACTTATAACCAATGAACTAACTTATAACTAATGAACTAACTTATAACTAATGAACTAACTTATAACTAATGAACTAACTTATAACTAATGAACTAACTTATAACTAATGAACTAACTTACAACCAATGAACTAACTTATAACTAATGAACTAACTTATAACTAATGAACTAACTTATAACTAATGAACTAACTTATAACTAATGAACTAACTTATAACTAATGCACTAACTTATAAGTATTTAACTAACTTATAACTAACTTATAACTAATGAACTAACTTATAACCAATGAACTAACTTATAACTAATGAACTAACTTATAACTAATGAACTAACTTATAACTAATGAACTAACTTATAACTAATGAACTAACTTATAACTAATGAACTAACTTATAACTAATGAACTAACTTATAACTAATGAACTAACTTATAACTAATGCACTACCTTATAAGTATTTAACTAACTTATAACTAACTTATAACTAATTAACTAACTTATAACTAATTAGTTAACAAAATATTTGTAAAGCGACACAATACGTTGTTAATGGTAAAGGAAAACGGACGTATATCACAATAACAAATTAATAAATACAACATGTGAATGATTCTATACCTGGTGTATGGGTTTTTAGAAAAAAATAAAAATAAAATGAAACAAAATGCAAATATGAATTTCGAATGCATGTTGTTATCAAAATAATGTTAAATCAACATTTTTATGATATACAACATAGTTCATATGATATCATCCAATATATTATAATCGCATTGTGGGAGTACGCCCACAATACATATAAACCAAACACGTACTAACATGCCCTATGGGCTTCCCTTTGTTTGCAGGAATCGACATTCTGGGAGTTCGAAAAAAATACGCCCATAAAGACAACAAATCACTTATTGGGTATACCCCCTCTAGAGGCCATTTAAAAGCACTTACCCCCACAACGTGCCAAAACGTCCACAACGTATCGCATGTACTTATTTTTACGCCCACAACGTAGCTCTGGTAACTACGTTACGTGTAAAAAAAACAATCAAACAAACAAACAAATAAACAAACTAACAAACATATATTCAATAATCTTTACCACTCTGCCTGTTGTCCATTTTATCTAGTCTGTGAGCAGAACAAGTTTGGCGCGAGTTGCACCCAGGACTGTCATTGTACTTCAGGAGAGTGTAATAAGTTCACAGGGGAATGTGAAGGGGATGACAAACGCTGTCTTGAAGGATGGACAGGAGATACTTGTCAAAGTAAGTTTTTATTAATAAGTCTGATTTAGATTATATTTGCCGATGACAATAATGTTACTGTACACAGTCCTGAGTGGTCAGAGGACTGGTGATCAATAGATAGAGAGGTCAGCGGACTGATAGTCAATTAATAAAGTTGTCAGTGGCGATTGACTTCTCTAACATGTTCAATTGATGACATGGTCAGTGGGCTGTTGGGTAATTCGTATGAGCATTGAAAGGACTGAAGCTCAGGGTCAGTGGATTGGGTCATTTGTGTACTGTTGCGGAAGGAAATGGAAACGGTCCATTCTATTCTTTTAAATTATCCATTGCATAGAATAAAAACATCATGGTAATTTGAGTACAGTAAATAAAGTGTCATCCTGTGCAATGGTATTTTGAACAGAAATTGTTATAATTGATAAAAATGCTCCCCTCTTTTCAGTTATTAAAAGCTTGGTTATAACTAATAAAGAAATCATTGGGGAAAATGTCACAAGTAATGGTCATTAGAAGGAAATCCACCAATTGTGTAGCTACAGCTGATTAACACACATTTGCATTATAGATAAAAATGCCACTTTTTGCTTCCTCAATTTTTCTGAGAGTGTAAGCATCTTTATCATTATATTTTCCAGTTTCATTTAGCGTTACGTGTGTCAATACTTACTAAATCGAGATCTAAGAGCGAGAAGGTGGGCCTTGTCACTAGCGGATGTTGGCACATGTATGACTTGACTTTTTTTATCGTGCATGAAATGTTTAAAATTCAGTTTGAATACGGAATGAAGCAATTAATTAATGCTATTGTTTACCGTATTAACTTATAATAACTAATATTTATTTATTTGCAGTCGCCATGGTATGTGAGAATGAATACTTCGGTCCTGAATGCACCAAGAAATGTCATTGTCTCAATGACGATCCTTGTGACAAGTCTACTGGGGAGTGCCTTATTTGACAAGGGATACCAGGACAGCCGTATCATATCGAAAGCAGGTCAAAATTTGGTGGCACGGATAAGTAAAATGAGTGATATGATATGTAAATGTATGTAAATGTTTTTAATACTCTCTACAATTAAATAGAAACCATGATTTTTTATTCAGATGAAAAAAAATAGAATTTTAAGAGACTTGATGATAGCCGCGTCTTTATTCATGATGAAATGTAAATAACTGATAATGTATACTGCACGCACGTAGAAATGCAGACGAAATTAAGAGGGAAACGAAGTACCCGAATTAAGAAGTCATGGTATTTAGCATGAAATAAATGTAAGTAACTACAAATGATCCGTCGTTATCATGGTTATAGAAACAATGATGCAAAAGAGGGTCGATTGAAGTTACGTTCTAAATCATTCTCTACATGATATTAAATGACTCAAATTGATGGGTAGGAATGAATTCAGAACTTGTACTTTATGTGTATGTTGTAATTTCTTGAATTTGACAAGTGTAATAATCACCTATTTTAAGTTTTAAACTTTGATCACTGTGTGCACTGTGTATATTAGCGTGTTATCTATTATATATCCCAACCCAAGGTGCCTTAATTAAGAGAAAGGATCAAGTATATGGACAAAGGAACTCTAGATAGTCCACTAGTAGTTGAGACAAAACCGATGTTTATTCTTCTAAAAGAATGCATCTAAAGTTTGCATAACTGTGAATACCATTCAGGTGACAGGTAGAGATTTCCCTATTTCAGGAATGTGTCAAGCCAAACTAATTTGACCTTAGAGGTGATCCATGGCTAGACTGCTATTTTGGGAGTGTGGGGTCCATGTCTGCTGAGGAATACCAAGACTATATTATTTAGCGTAATCCAAACGTCAATGTTAATGCAAATATTTCTTTTAATGGCATACCGATTGATATTTGTTCTGTAGATATGTTCAGAAAGGACATTCTTTAATCCATTGCTGCTCCCCCAAAAACCTCTGGATAAGACGTTTTCCGAATTTCATATTCAATTGCAAACTATCTAGAAAGCAATTCCAAAATGCACTCACGAAGCTAGGTTGATAACACTTTTGGAAAATTCTTCATAGCATCTACCCGGAAAAAATATCGCTACACAAAATTGGTAAAGAGCAATCTAATATTTGTAATACTTGTAATGTAACAGACTACAAAGAATATTTCTTTTACTTCTATGTAAGGGTTAAAGTTATTTGGAATCATGCAGAAATTGTCATATCTTCCAAAGTAATCTTTATTTTTAAATTTAATAATGAAAATGTTATGTTTGGGTTACATAACTTCAAGAATTCTGATAATAATTTCATCAACTATGTGGGAGCTATTGGTAAACTTTGTATATGTAAATTCAGATAAGGTAATCACCCACATTTGCTATTTCTCTTCGATTCAGAATTAAGAATTCGTAAGGTTATTTTATTGCCATGATAGGCTGTCATACACTAATACTGCACGTATGATGATATAATATTAACATATATTGCAATTTTCGGTGATTCGTAATATAAGCCATTGCATGACTACATTTAAAAATGTTCACAAACGTGTTGAATCAATTTCAAATACAAGTGACTTTTCGGATATTTGATGAGAAAAAGATATAGAACATGTATGTAATGCTATTAACCCTAACCTTCCCAGAGGCCACAAAAGGCCACATCTTATAGCCACTGTGCCGCATGCTTCACAATTCTATCTCGTGGCTTGATCCGGTGCACTGCAAAAACACCGGTGTTAAAAATAACACTGTTCGGTGTTCTGAGAGGTCCACACCAATTAGTGTTATTTCAACACTATCTTGGTGTTACATTAACACTTACAGTGTTATTCGTCACACTTGCAGTGTTAAAATGACACTACATGGTGTTGATATAACACCAAGAATTTAACACCGGTACACCGGTGTTGGTGTGGACCTCTCACAACACCAACAGTGTGTTTTTGCAGTGTGAGCTGTCAAACATGTCAAATGGTCTCGAAAAAGTTAACTTTAACTCAGTTAGTCGGTCGCATGCCACGCGGGCGGCCCGTGTTTGATCCCGGCGCGTGCAAACAGTGATCTTTCCCCCAAAAATTGACCAGTTTAATTGTCAAAAACCCGACTAGGGAGTTAGGGTTAAAAGATAACATGATGATTGTATGTGACAACATTTGTTTTCAATATCTTATGGGAGAGTTATAAAGCGTGCGCTACTAAGCAGAAATTAGTTTTAAAATTCAAAGTGCCTTTATTATAATTAACATTTTACTAGTGTGTTAATTTGCGCGAATCGTTCAAAATGTGAAAGAATATGACAGTTTTATCCCCAAAAAGTTTGGTTATCACTGGTTATGTGATTCATTTTTAATTGTTCTCCTTGTTCGCGTCTTTCCGTGGAATCAATCATTTCCCTTGTTTAGCGCACGCTGTGATAATTATCATAACCATAACCAACTAGATACACCTATCTTAGAAACATACAAGTTTTTAATACATAATACTTGTAATAGTAGTATGATAAATAAATAAATCTGAACATTTTCATCCGAATTTGACGAAAACTGCTATAATTAGGCATATTGGAGAATGTATCTATCTTGATATTTAAACAATATATTAAAAAGCACCGCTGTTTCATTTAGTACTAAGCTTTGGGTTGACAATTTTTTGACCTCACTGCAGCATGCATTTAAAGAATAACGATAAGAAAACCATATTTCAATCAAATTCGGATGGGGATCTTAGGGATTGATTCTGTAAGATGTTTACTGTGTTATTCGACGCTCATTTTAGAATGGTCCTTTCGAGCGACGATCTTCGAATATTATTATAGATTTAATGTCACCATCTTCCTACGAATTTGATAATAGTGTAATATTTTGGGAATTAAAAAAAATTGTTAGAAGTTTAAAAAAATCTCAAAATCATTATGATAAAAAAGAGTGTAATATTTTGTTTTCTTCTGAAACCTTAAAATAATTCCATCGAGTGGTTGTTTATCTTTTGGTCAGAATTCAGACAATTTTAGAATAAAAATAATTACAACAAATACAAACTCCTATCAAATTCCTAAGGACATTTTAGGAATAAGTGTCTGGAATAGTAAGTTCAATAGATGTTGTACTATTTGAGGAATATATAATTCCATTAATTATTAATTTGGTATATTTATAGTAGGGGGGGGGGGGGGGCTGGATGAAATCCACCGCATATTTGTATTATAATACAAATTGAATGATTGTTCTAACTGAATTATTTACCTTAATGTATAGGCACATAATAATGTATACAATGAAAACCCGAATCTGGCACACTATAAATTTTCAGCAAAATGTGCGAAAATTTAGGCAAATACAAAGACAAAGTTCCTGACCAATCGATTTTATTGCGATACCCCCCCCCCCCCCCCCCCCCCCCCCCATACGCTTAGACTCTCCTACCACTTTGGTAGTTCACCACAGACAAACTGGTCATACACATTTGCACTTGATGACAGACTAGACTGCGCAGAGTTATTACATGGAAAAATTGTAACCTTGTCAAATTTACAAGAGAACTGGATGTGTCTATAGAAACCCAGAGTGGTAGTTCGCCTTTAAAGCGAAATCAATATTTAATTATGTTTATAAAATATATGTATGTGTATACACTCTCCGAAAAAAGGGTTTGAAAGGGGTTGTACAACTTTCCTCTATTTCTAAAAGATTATTAAGATCCATATTATAGAGGACGAAAGGGTTCCAATTTAAACCAAATTTTCTGAGAATGTACGCATCTTTGATTGTAAATCTTCAATATATCATGTTTATTAAAGAACATCATTATAGCATGTTTCCAGTTTTATGTAGCGTTTGAATTATTTAACGTGTGTCATTACTTACTAATAACGAGATCTAAGAGCAATAAGGTAGACCTAAGTCACTAGCGGGTGTGGTGGGTATAATATTTTTTTTAATCGTGCATGAGTGTTTAAAATTCAGTTTGAATACGGAATGAAACCAAAGTTAAGAAATAAAACTACTTAGGTCATTTACCATTAACAAAAATTGCTGACAGGAGTGGGGGCGATTAGCCAAGTCTTTAAGGCATTATAGGGGGAAATATAAGAATTTCAAAGACACTTTTTTTGAAACTCGATGGAAGTATTTGAAATTAAATTTGCATTGGGGAAGGACATCTGCATGGTTTGGATATTTAGAAAAGTCTTTTTTTACTTTTGATAAAGTAAAGGCAATATTTAAAGTTACACAAAAAACAATTAAGAAAATGCAGATTTAGGCAAATCGGGTAAATAGTCTGGATTGAGCGGCCCCTATCACGATTTTTTGAATAGGGCTACGGATATACACCTAACACAAACAGTCCCGGACCAGGCGCTTTGATGTTGGCTAATCAAAATCAATAATAAGTACTAACAATCTGAGATACATTTTATGAGCACATCTCTTCTACGCAGTTTGATACCTCATTCATATTATATTGTCCACTGCATTCTGCTATCTGAACCATCCTGGTATCAGGATGAATCGGTAACTGGAAGGAGTGGGTAGCTGTAATGATGAAAATTTGTTTGCTTTCAAAAATAATAGATGGGTTAAATAAAAGTTTAAATTAATTAAAAAAATGAGGACTATCATACACTGATATTACGGTTGTGTAACATTACACACAAGTTGTGTAACATTTCGCACAAGTTGTGTAAAATTTTACACAACCGCTGTTTACTATAGGAACCTAGCAACTGTTGTGTAAACAGTTTACACAACCCTAGTTGTGTAATATCTACACAACACTTGTGTAATATTGCTAAACAATAATGTGTAACATTAATTTACACAATTAAGTTGTGTAAATGGTTTACACAACAATTAGTTAATTTTCAACACAATAGTTGTGCATTACTATTGGGTTGTGGAATGGCCATTTAATATTTTACACAACAATTGGTTAATTTTCTACACAATAGTTGTGCATTTCTAGTTGGTTGTGGAATGGCCATTTTAATGGTGGTCATAGGAATTGGTTATTTTTCTACACAATAGTTGTGCATGGGGTTTTGGAGAGTTGATTGAAGCATGTTTCGCTTGAAATATTACAGTAAAAAATACGAAGTAGTAAAAAGTAGTCAGTGTGTGTGTGATCACTTGGCTTTTTTTTTAGTAAATCAGTGCAAAATTATATCGTCGTGTGACTGTGAAGTGTAAACTGTAAAGTGTGTAACGCTTATAAGCTTAAGTTTAGTTAATATAATTTTGAACTAATTTACCAAAAAAGCCAACTAATAGAATTACACATGCTGACTACTTTTTACTATTTCGTATTTGTTACTGAAATATTTCAAGTGAAACATTATACTTACCGTCAAATACTTCAATCTCCAAAACCCCACTCGCTCAAGCAACACCGACACGTCCGCCATTTCGTTTCCAGTAATTTTGGTCACAACAAGGGTAATTTGTGATTGGTTAATTCTTATCACGTGCTTCAAAGTTTACACAACTGTTGTTTATAATTCCGTTTTCACGGCAATTAAATCTGATATAATCGAATTACATAACCTAGTATTACCACAATTAAATATGATTACACAACCTTGTTAAATAATTACACATGGTTGTGTAAAAATCGTTTTACACAACGTTTTTTTTACACATGAGAATAACAGTGTAGAAAGCTATCGAATGTTACATTAATGATAACATGAACTAGCAATGGCTCATAGATATTAAAGAGTCTTCAAACACACACATTTTCACTGCATAACCGCACTCTAAAAGCAATGATATCCCATAAAAACCTCAATTTGTGTGCATGTTTTAGTTGTAGTTGTGGTCATTGATGTAAACATCATGATCATAGCTTCAAAACTATCCACTCGATTTGTGAGGTCAGGCGGGTGAAACTCCGTATTTGCGCATGTCTTGGAATTGGTCGTATTAAAATAGCGCTATCTAGAACAGTTGCCTATGTGCCTGTTATTCACTTGTACGATCAATTGATCCAGAATACGTCATCAAACGCATCCCGTGACGTCACCAGAAAGTCAACATCTTCATTGAGAAAGACATCCGATTTGAAGTCGAAACTGTCTGGAACAGTAAGTTCAAATTTGGAATTATATCTATTATTATGTTTCCTTGGATTCCTGATGAAATGACTCTCTGAGTGTGCGATTAGGCAATCATTGAAGCGAGAACTGTCAATCATTCGTTTGAAATATCAGGACATAGTAGGTATTCTCACGTGGTAATCAATATATTTATTATTCACGCAAACCACTGCCTGTCTGCTCAACTTAGAGGCCTCCTTAAGTTACAGTTGTAAGGGTCTCACAAGCAGGGGTCTAGGGTCCAAGCCCGCTGATTTTGCATGTAATATTGTTTAATTATTACAGATTCAAAAACAATATAAAAATCAGGTCTATTTATCAAATCTTGGTTTATTCATTACGTGCACTGTAATTTGTGACAGGTTGACACGTCATGAAGCTATAATACTCCTCCCTGGACAACCTGACCACATGTCAAAACCTGCCAAAATGCAGTCTATCTTCATCCCACAAGTCAACCATGAGTTAACTTACAAACAGACTTTTAATCCGGTCAAGAAGCCACATTGGGCTAATTAAAAAAAACCTAAAATCTGCTGTAGGGATACTAGATCGTGTCTTTGGGATTCTAGTTCAACCCAAGAATTGGAGAGACCCCCTATTGTGACAACATGCCGGGAGACATTGCGTTAGCAGACAGTCTTACAGTTTTGCCACTCTAACTTTTAACCCTTCAGTAGCCACATTTGGTTCATTTTTAAAACTAAAAGCTACTCTATGGATACTATATGGTGACTTTTTCGAAATTTGAACTTTTGATTTTACAAAATCTGAAATAGCACTAGTTTTCATAACAAATCGTTCAAAGTTTGAATTTCTTAACACAACAACTTTAAAAAAAAAACCACTTTGGGCTTCTAGTTCCACCCAGGAAATTATCCAATTTTAATTGAAGCTATTTATAGACAACTAAAGGAGTGTATGGGTCAAATGTTAATATTTTCTTGCAGTATATAAAAGCTAACTTCGTTAATATCCAATGGATTTCAATCGTTCGACCAGAAAACAATATGAACAATGACACATTATTTCCATTATTGCCACTTGTATCAAAAACAAAAAAGAAGACAAAAAGGTCCCATAGACAACGCTTGAGGTACATAGCCTCCCCAAGAGCATATAGCCTTGGACCATGCTTAGGAGAGCGTTGGAAACGGTGGCAAGTTCCCTGGCAATAAATAGGTGGTGTAAAATAAATCAGAGAAATGCTGTAGAAGGGGGAAATGTATTACCCTCGATACGGTTGGATATTGGGGGTTACGATTGTTTGAAACTTTTAAGGGTATGGAATCATAATGTTTTAAAATCTCAACAGTCATAAAGTTTTTATATATAGTGTGAATAACTAAAAACAGGATTAGTGATAACATCCACCACCTAAGCTTCATTTATGTATTCTTGGAACACTTTGGATTTTGCGCTCTTTCTTAAATATGTTGTAATTTTGGAGCGCAATTAGGTATTGACTTCAAAACTTCACTAAGCATGAGTAAATGCTTCTACACCTATTATCAATGACGAAATTGCCCAATTGTTGATAAGAAGTATTTTTCTTGGTTTTTTCTCTTCAAAACGGGACCTGAATAATTATATTTGGACTCACCCTGTATAATGCCTCCTTTAACATGTTTAACGAAGACCCCTTGAGGATAATAATGATAAAGCTCAATAGGTCAATACTGGAGAGTGTAATGTATACCAACTTGAACACATGGTTTTGTCCCACTAGCAAAATGTGGTATACAATATTATGGCCCACGAATGGTTTCAAGTTATACAGTCTGAGAAACATGATATGATACCAAACTTCCAGCGTGCTGTCACTTGGGTAGAAAGCATACATTTGTAATAATTTTAGATTGTGTTTCCATAATCCGTGATATAATTTGGGTACGTGATATTTCGATGATATTCGGGTTTGGATTTACGGAGTTATAACAAGATATATATCGAGGGCTCAGAAACGCAAGGCTTCATCATCATTTTTAAAAAACATGAGATTTTGGTAAACATTTTCAGAAAGAAATTCTCTTTCCAGTAACACAGCCTTATCTCCATAACACAACCCCTTTCAAAGTTATAGCCAGTATCACAAGGCCTCATCTCCAACTCCCCAATGTGCTTCACAAGGCCTCATCTCCAACTCCCCAATGTGTTTCAAAATCTTCAATAGTCTTTTTCTCAAAATGGTCAAAATGGAGATAAGGCCTTGTGGTTCTGAGCCCTCGATAGGTGTAAATAATCTTGTCACCGATCTTGTTTTTCGCGGCAGAATACAAGGTGTCTCAGAACAATTTATACCGGGGAATGTGCACGTTTTTACTAGCAAAATGTGGTATAAAATAGATACGATTGATTTCGAGGTATAGTCTTGGAAACATGGTATGATACAAAAAAACCCACATGTTGCAGCTGGGATTGAAAGCATACATATGTATATAATTTGGGTAATCGGGTTTGGCTTAACGAGATAAATTTATAACAAGATATGTGTAAGTATATGTGGTCGCCGATCTACTTTCGCGGCAGAATAGATTATGGGTTAAATCAATCGATATGGACATTTTATTAATAAAGGTTATAGGGAAACTTAACGTGACACAACATTTTTCTTTGTAGGAGTCACTTAACTCTGGTCTAAAGATTCTTTTTTGAAACGCAACTCGCGATGGGTGAGATAGGAGATACGATTCACTGTCTGCATAGGCGCTTGACATTCTTGCTAAATATTAAGCCAAACTTAAAATGGGAATTTCTTCTCACATTAGTTTGCAACAGGATCTGTTAAGCCAGATGCTTTTTACATTAAGTGTGAACTTTTAAAACCCGTTTCCGTACGTACGTCAGTGCAAATATGATCAGTCCGTTATGTTCGTCTGTTATTTTCTCAGCTGTCGAAACTGTCTAGGATTTCTATTACGTCCAAATATTTGAAGGTTTCATATATCCAGACAATTTAGAAAACGCTACCATACCACCTGTCAGACAGTTAAATATGTGCTATCGCGGTGCGTGATCTCAGGGGAAATACGGGATTAGTAGGTATTAATAAAGCTGTGTTTGATGAACATTTAACCTCGGAAATGTTCTTTAAACTGTATTGTTGAACATTATTTTCAGGTCTTTAATCTTTAATTTGCTTTCATCTGCGAACAGTTCCCGCTACCAGGCCTGGCTACACAAGTTCGCGGTATTAATCAAAGGGTTCATGTTGCTTGTCGACAGATGGTTCTTCGCGGGGTGCACTAGGATGTGTACTATTGCCTAGGGCAAACAAGCACACGAGCAAACAATCAAGTACATCTATATAAGGGGCCATATCCAAACTCTCAAGTGATTTTATAGCGTTTTTATACCGATTTTACCCCGGTATTAAAACGGTATTTTTTTCTATTGTTAAAAGCATCGGAAAAAGATCGGTGATTAACTAGAGCACTGGTCAGCTTAATAACACAACCTTCCTCGCGCTTTCATCTGTCTGCTTCACTAATTGAGCCATCGAGAGTACTACAATAGTTCTATTGTTAACGCCAGACAAGTAGAGAGGCGGCTCTACTTTTTTTTCTAAATAAAATTATGCAAAGCTATTCATTCAAGGCCATTTTTATAAAATGTTTGGATATAAATAATAGATGTCATGCCACATCTTTAAGTATCATATATCTCGCTAACGGCAGACGTTTCATATCCCTATTACAACCAAGAATGCCAGGCAATAAATATAGGTTAAACCAAACTAAAGGCGTGAGATAGGTTACATAGCTTTTTGAATTACTTATGACCAGATGACAGTGAAGTTTCTTTTTGCAGCTTGTTGTATTAAATTACAACAGATAACGCCAAAAAAAATAGCAAGTTTGTTTCCCGTAGCAAGCCTGAAAAGTCAAATGTTTTTTTTATTTTTATTTTTTTGCTCAAATTCGTAGGTTAGATTCATTTACTTGAAATGGTTTTATTAAGTGAAATATGTGAATTTTTGTTACTCTTATGCTCGCTTAAATGTGATATTCGCCGCGGATTTTCACTTTCATGTTTGCCGAATGTGGCCTATCACCATCTTGAAACATGTTCGACACAGTTTCGACAAAAGATGGTGCCCTAACAATATTTTCCTTCCGTTTTTTCTATTTAAAAATTAAACATGCAAGAATCAAGCGTCTCAGAGAAATGCGCGCGCACTACTGGAAACAAGCTTGCTTTTTTTGTTAGGCCTAATTGCTTACTTTTTGACAGGGTGCTGTCTTTCACTACACTTTACTGTCAATTTGAATATTGACTATTGTCACTGCATTCCTGACGCAAGTGTCCAATAGTGCGCCACATCAACAATATACGGGCACTCCTGAATAACTATAGCTTTTATATCCAATATGTCAGGATAAGTATAATGTATTAACCTTTGTGACGCATTATTACAAGCAGCAGTAGGGTTATATATTGAAAAACCGATTTAAAGCGCTGTTTTGACAATTTCATATAGCCTAACTATGAAATAATATAAACACATCTGAATTGAAATCAAATTTAAAAAGAAAATGTAAATGCACATGGGAAATAATCCATTGTTAAAACGTAGATACCTCTTATTCGCCACATATGATTCTGCCCGGTGAGGTTTAACGTTCTCATATTATGTGTGTAGTATATTGACCTAGCAATGCAATCGAAGAAATTGAAGTCTGAAACCACACTAATTATACCGAACACATTCCTTTGAGCACTCGCTAAAACTAATCAATCTGCCGCAAGGAGATGGCATAATTTACTTACATTACAACTATCTTTAACATGTGAGGACAAATATTTAAATAACAAGAGCATTTGGTATTGAGCCAAGAGAAAGGGTATCTTATGAACATACACGTCAGAGGTCTATAAACTAATCGATAGTGTAGTCCAGAGAACCACTTTGACCATTTTCACCTCGATCATTGGTTTGTTGATCATTGTGACAGGTTAAATACGTTGAAAGTCTCTAGCATAAGTTAAACCGTTACGTGAAAATAGGTAGACCCTTCTTAATGCTAGCGGTATTATTTTACATTTCGTTTCCTAAGAAATTAGAAATTTTGAGATTACGATGAAAGTCACTTTCAGAATTCTCTCACTTAGGGATTTAGATCATCTTATAGACGTTCCTATAAATTTGCACGGTACACCTGTCACAAATTTCAGTGAAAGAAATTATGTTTAACAAATCTTCCAACGAATATATCTGTACTAAGAAGTTAAAAAACATTTGCATAGCGATGAAAGTCACCAAACAAGAACACTGAGTTGATTCAATCTAACACTACCAACTTGTTTCATTGCTCTGGTAAACCGCCTGGCAAAATCCAGGCAGTCCTACTCATTCCATCTTGGTTGTTATAGGTCCCTGAGTATCTTCTGAATAGCCCACAAGATAATATGTAGAACACTCATGAAAACCACATCGTCATTCTGTCTGTTATTAGTGTATTTGTGTTTAAAGTATACCGTTTAATTTGTAAGTTATATGCATTTCCAGTACAATGGATAGTGGAGGTCACACCCAGTCGTGTTGTAAATGAATTACAGTAAGTCCATTAATTGCCTACAATTATTCGAGATAATTTCCCGACAGCGTTCTGTCGTTATCGAGCTCCTTGATTTTCTGCACGTCGGTTTTGGGGACGCCTCCCCCTCCCCTATAGAACAGGGTTATTTCGTCGCCTAATTATTCGTAGACAAAACAAATATAGACCTACTGCTCGGCCAACAGTGTACTTTATAATCTTCTATGTCATTAATGGAAGTACAAATACTCTAAAAAAGTATTGATCAGCCTACGGAAGACCACTTAGTTTGAACGTTGGATGAGGAGTGTTTGGTTTCGTCGGAAAGTAAGCCAAGTCTAGTATTGAAGGTGTTATTGTGATAACGTTTCATATTTCTCTAACCTTTATTCTGTCAGACTAAAAGTGCATCTACTAGGGCAATGTATGAGTAGATAAATAAAACATCCTTAATACTTTCCACGCGGCTGTTGGTTTTATCATTTACAAACCAGATTGTTTCAGAAACCTTTCCCAAATTTCAAGGTCAATCTCAAGGATTACTGAACTAATACCAGGCATGTTTGTACTTATTTCAATGCATTTCTCATGGGTTTTCCAAATATGGTAATGAAATTCAATGATTTTGAAATTTTTGGAAATTGTTGTCAACATTTGGAATGTCGTCTGCAGCCGCCTGCCGCATGGAAAGCGTTAACCTAATACCTAAATTTTGTATGGATTCATCTGTCAAACAATTATGTAGGACAAATAAACCAAGTACTGTTTGTACAATTCTCGGGGTCACGCAATCCATATTATACCAAAACGGGTGTTTAGGGACACGTTTCCATGTTATAACGTTAGAGAAAATTCTACCACATTTTAAAGGCCGACATTTCTTCCTAAATCTCCTCCTCGTTCGCATTTTTGATTGGCTCCGAGTGTAAATAATATAGCACACCACGTTGGTAATAATGACACTATTTTTAAATGCACTGGTTCGATATTATCTATTAACAAATGTGCCGGTACCCTAATCGAACACTTTTTTCACGTTGTGACTTATGCTATAGTCATAGAACCGGGCGATATGACGTATAAATACTATACTCGACATTTGATATTATTTTGAAAGGACCCAAGTTGCATATAATTATCAGGTGCACATATTCATCGTGATTGGCGGTTCCAATGAAGATCTTCCAGGCGTAGCATGTATGTGCCGTGACTGGAATATTTGGCGATAAACACCCCCCAGATAACATAACAATATTGGGCCAATATTGGCCCAATATTGATTTTTCATTGGCCCAATATTGGCTTACAATATTGGCATAATATTATTTGGCCATTGGCCCAAGCTTGGCCCAATATTGGCACTCGCCAATGAGTGCCAATATTGGGCCAATAGTGGGCCAATATTGGCATTTGCCAATGAGTGCCAATATTGGGCCAATACTGGGCCAATATTGGAACTCGCCAATGAGTGCCAATATTGGGCCAATACTGGGCCAATATTGAAACTCGCCAATGAGTGCCAATATTGGGCCAATACTGGGCCAATATTGGAACTCGCCAATGAGTGCCAATATTGGGCCAATACTGGGCCAATATAACATAACAATATTGGCCCAATATTGATTTTTCATTGGCCCAATATTGGCTTACAATATTGGCATAATATTATTTGGCCATTGGCCCAAGCTTGGCCCAATATTGGCACTCGCCAATGAGGGCCAATATTGGGCCAATATTGGGCGATCTTGGAGAAATGTTAGGTAGGAAGCTAGGTGGCCAGGACCAATTTGGCCAAGGGCAAGCCTAGGACAAGGGAACAAATCTTCAAGGGACAGGACAAGGCACAAGATCCTAGCCAAAAGGCCGGGAAGCGATAACTCTTAACAGCGGCCGCCTTTTTTAGACCACGTCATAATTTGAATATCAAATCAATGGTGTTATTTCCCGCCCCTGGTATATTGCGCCCATTATTGGACCAATATTGGTTGCCAACATGGTGCCAATTGAAGAGCGCCAATGTAAAACCAATATTGGTCCAATATTGGTGACCAAGAGAGTACCAACCGTGCCAATGCCATTGGCACTCACTTGGTCACCAATATTGGTCCAATATTTGTAGCCAACATGATGCCAATTAACGAGCGCCAATGTAAAGCCAATATTGGTCCAATATTGGTGACCAATAAAATGCCAATGCCAATATTGCCAATGGGGAACCAATATTGGCCCAATATTGGTCAACAAGATAATGCCAATGCCAATATTGCCAATATTGGGCCAATATAGGGCCAATATATGTATGTTGTCTGGGCCAATTCAGGCAGTAGCCAGTCTGCTCCGGAACGGGAGCGCGTTTGGCTTGAGGGCGTGCTATTTAGTGACGCACTCCCGTCATATTCCACATGCGATGCATCACGTGACGAGAGTCCGTCTTACGATGGGTGATGAATAAGCTTGATATTTCTATAGAGCGCGGGCATGGGAACGGGACTACCTTTCCAGGGGAACGACATCCCGTCACAGAATGAGGGGAAAAAATCCTATTTTTGCCCATTTTCAACCATAAAATAAGTTTCTTATATCTGAGATTATATTTAAAAAAATAGGCTGCCCTCAATTTGTTAAGATGTTATTTTGTATGCAAATATTTAGTTTTGCAAAGCAAAATTGCGATTATTGCACATATTGACGGGTGCACGTTACCCCGGTGACGCACACCAGTCAATTTGTAGCGCCCTCAAGTGAAAAGGCTCTCGTTCCAGCTGACTGGTAACCAGACTAGTGTGATAAATTGTTAATGAGCAGCAATCAGTAATAACTGACTCAGTTTTTAAACATGATGTATAGATTAGTTTATATAACCACCCCTACTCACGGAATAAAGGATATTGTCTATGTGGAATTTGCATTAGATTACAAGACTTCGGTTGTTACATTAGCTTTCACGAACCCTGAACACCAGCTATTGACATACATAGCAGGCATATTTGCATTCATTTGCATTATGACTCGAATGTGTTACTTGAATTTATTTTGTTTTGGTTTAAATTCAGCAACCATCTGGAATAATGTTTTAAGA
This sequence comes from Ophiura sarsii, assembly GCA_035610835.1. NCBI lineage: Eukaryota > Metazoa > Echinodermata > Ophiuroidea > Amphilepidida > Ophiuridae > Ophiura > Ophiura sarsii. The sequence goes on along the minus strand of CM069450.1, from coordinate 22,240,021 downwards.
TCAGCGTTTTCGGATAATTTTAAGACAGGCGAGGTTATTCCACCATACCGATCCTAGTTAAGAACTTGTAGTTGATATTCAGCCGTCACGATGTTTGTTTTACAAATGTATGGCATGCCATTGTTTTTGTATTGTTTCTCTAGGAAAAACAGTGATGTTTAATCGAACGACTTTAATGCTGGTAGAGACACCGGTTTTGCTTTATTTTTTTGCATAAATCATTCCATAGACGGGTTAATGGGTATGTAAGACTTCGAGTTACATTACTATTGGAATCTTTAGCGGGTTGTCTTTGTTTTAGCTCCTGTATTCGATTCGTCGCTTAATGAATAGCATTAACAAGTATCAGCTATGTACGTATTGCGACGAGGTTAATTAATATCATTACGTGAGTAAGTAAATAAAGATTATTTAAATCAAGGTGTCTAACTTTTAAACATGGGTATGGGGGTAGTTTAAAGCGCGTTTAAGGGGAAACATCAGTAAATAAGTGTCCCATTGGATAACACGTAAAATAGGTACAAATCAGCCTCATTTATCTGCCCTTAGTTCCCATTTATGGCATGTCGGGAATGCTTGCATTCAAAGAGCATGCTTTAAATGTTTAATCAAATCGTCAAAAAGTGTTACGTCTTCTAATTAGATTTTACGATATGATTATTTAAACAGCATCACCCCTGTTTTCAGCCCGAATGCTCGCCTTCTCACCGCCTCCGGGATCCATGTGATATATTTTCTGTAAAAAAGAAAAAGAAAAATGTTTGCAATATCCTAAGCAAAGAACAAGATATTATCTGTTATTTCTGTTTATAACATGCTACCCTCACGCCAAACTGATTCCCACAGGACCCCCAATTGATCACAAAATCGGTTTATGTTTTTGCCGGAACTGACCTCCATTGCGATTTAGTGTTGTGCGCCTTTAACTATATATACTCGTGCGCATTGAATGATTACCCAACCATGCCCGGTGTATGCTGACGTGCAGATCGTGCAGTCTTAATAATGCAAGTGCAATTGAGGAATTCAGTCTCAATCGTGCAATATCAACATAATCGCTACCCTTTCTAATGTTGACCCGTGCATTATCTAAAAGCTTTGTCATATAATGCACGTTGCGAGAGGCAACGATTATGTTGACCTTGCACGGTTGAGACTTCCGGTAGTGCTTTCGTAGATATCGACGTTAACAAACAATGGACATTGATATGACCATTAAAGTTGTGGAAATAGAAACACTGATTCACATAGTTAAAGGGGCGTGTACATCTCAAGTGTTTGTCCTGGACAAAAATCACATGACTCCCTACGTATCTGAGTCTCCGTGTTTCCATGTAATAATACCCATGGTGCAATAGATTTGCCGCGCCGAATTCCAATCGAAAAAGCGTAATGGCCAACATTTTATGTACGAACGAAATACTAAGGTGTCTAGAATCGTTTCGAAAAGTAGTGTTATGCATTATAATGAAATCAGAATTACAATCTCCTTCAGCATATAATCAACTTTTGGGCGATAATCCTATGTTAAAAACGCACAACAATCGAAATATAAAGCATTTTTGCCCGCATTTTTGCCCCGATTCATGTGATATCGTATTTTGAACTTTATGTATTTTATTTTCTAAATATCTATGTGTAGTCTTCATTAGCTCAGTCGGCAAAGCGCCGGCTTCATAATCATGAGGTCAGTGGTTCGAATCCTAGGATTGTTATACTTTTTTCTGTTTGTTATTTACACTTTATTTTTAGAAATTGACAGGATTGCATATCGTTCGCAATATTTATTGAATGTTGAATGATATTTTTTTCTTCTTTTGCAATTTCACTGCGATAAAGAATACCCTATAAATATATTGTGTTGACTATTCCGTTCAATTGAACTATGGAGACCCTAGCTAGTCTATCAATGAACATGATTTGCAAAGGCCAATTGTTATGTAAATAAGAAGCCAATCGGCTAATATGTCCTTGAATCGATTTTCTTATTTCCTATACGACCGATATTTGTATTTGCTGATTTGCTCCAAACTTTAAAAAAAAGAGAGTGGTACCTTCAAAAATACGTTACGCGGTTCACGGCTTTCACGGCCTGGTGTGAGCGACTGTATTTTGGCGTGGATTTGATACCGTGCTTAGTGGCGAACCCAGGGGTCCAGGGGCCGGTGCCCCCCTGAAATATCCCCGTCGGTAAACTTGAGCTTCCGTCGGTACAGTCAGATGCCAACGTTGAGTGAGTCTATTGTATACAATACATTGAATCCAAACCTAGCATGCAGCGACACCGTTTTCACATTTAAAATACAATTTAGAAACTGGGTTCAATTTGGCTACATTTCGTCGAATACTCAATAGTTCACCACTAGTTCATTATTATAGAGAACACATAGACACGTCAGTAAGTAGTTATGGAAAGCGGTTACGAATATGGACTAGTAATCTAATAGATTCTCCCCTCCTCGGTTGGAATCCTGCTGAATACCTTTTTTTAGAAAAAACGATTTAGTCTCTGTGTGTTTGGAAAATGGCGTATATTTTTACCATAGGTGAATAAAAGTCGTGGCCCTGACCCCTGTCCAAAAATGTATTACAAATAAATATATTTTTGATCAAGTTTAATACGTTAGGAACATTTCTTGTGCATAAAGTTTTTGCTATGACGTCTAAAAATCATCAAAAATACGATGTTTACGATCGCATTGAAAATGCATCTTTATCGACTCAAAGATAGTAACAAAAATCGTGTTTTTTATTAAATCGGAAATGACATCTTACATAAATAGGACTTCCCCTTCAAAATGAGCCTAAGATGATCAAAAATTGATGGAGGCAATCCTTCACAATCGCGAGTTGTAAATGATCCGATTTTTATTTGGTTTTTTTTTGAAATCTCACTTCACTGGCGGCCGGGGCGAACATAGACGGTATTTTCATGCCTTGACTTCTGACTGGGTAGATTTGCGATTTCTACCAGGCGATTTTTTCAGCTATTGTTGACAATGCCATCGCTACCCCCACTTTTCAATATTTCAGCTACTGACGAGAAGAAGAAAATTGG
>CM069450.1:22165686-22236863 GCA_035610835.1 Ophiura sarsii | reverse complement strand
ATGAATTCCGTGGTTGGTTACCAAAATCTAGAGATGAACAAGTGCATAATATGACTCTCCGTAGTGCTCACAAAATAACTGTTCCTAAAACACGTACCCTGCGTTACGCTCGTAGCTCAATTCCATACATGGTCAAACTCTTAAATCATACATTATAGTTCTGTTTCCAATAGGGGGTGGGTTGTTGTGTTTTGCATGCTTAGTTATTTCTATGAATATATTGTTTCTATTTTTCTATATATTACATATTGTAAATATTGTTGTAATTCAGCATTTTGCTGCGATAATGATATGTTTATTAAACCTTGAATTGAAAATTGAATTGATAATTATACCGAACATATTCCTTTGAGGACTCGCTAATACTAATCAATCTGCCGCAAGGAGATGGCATAATTTGCTTACATTACAACTATCTTTAACATGTGAGGCCAAATATTTAAATAACAAGAGCATTTGGTATTGATCCAAGAGAAAGGGTATCTTATTAACATACACATCAGAGGTAATATATAAACTAATCGTTAGCCCAGAGAACCACTTTGACCATTTTCACCTCGATCATTGGTTTGTTGGTTTGTTGATCATTGTGACAGGTTAAATACGTTGAAAGTCCATAGCATAAGTTAACCCGTTACATGAAAATAAGTAGACCCTTTCTAATGCTAGCGGTATTATTTTACATTTCGTTTCCGTAGAAATTAGACAATTTTAGATTACGATGAAAGTCACTTTCCTCTAACTTAGGGAGGTAGATCAATGATACAATGATTATCTTATAGACGTTCCTATACATTTGCACGGTACATCTGTCACAAAATGTCATTGAAACAAAGTATGTTTAACAAATCCTCCAACGAATATATCTGTACTTAGAAGTTAAAAACCTTTGCATGGCGATGAAAGTCACCAAACAAGAACACTGAGTTGATTGAAACTACCCAGTTGTTTCATTGCTCTGGTAAACCACCTAGCACAATCCAGGTAGTCCCCCGGGGGGGGGGGGGGGGGGGGGGGGGGGGGTTACTTTCGCCAAAATCGTACGTGGATGTGCCTACCGAACTTCGAAACTGTGACTTTCCCTATACCTATTTTTTGGCTAATTTCCCACCCATCAATATACCAATTTTGTAAGAAAAGCACCCAATTGTGCAAAAATTGGGCGCTTTTTCCAAAAATGCCTCAAAATACACCCAATTTATGCCAATTGGGCGCTTTGGTCTGTGGTGAAAACCACCCCATCGCTATACCAATTTTTGCGAAAAGGCACCCCAAAAGGTAGGCACATATACGTATACCATATCAATGTGAGAACCCCCCCCCCCCCCCCCCGGGGGTAGTCCCACTCATCCCATCTTGGTTGTTATGGGTCCCAGAGTATCTTCTGAATAGCCCACAGGATAATATGTAGAACACTCATGAAAACCACATCGTCATTCTGTCTGTTATTAGTGTATTTGTGTTTAAAGTAAACCGTATAATTAGCAAGTGATATGCATTACCAATACAATGCATAGTGGAGGTCACACCCAGTCGTGTTGTAAATGAATTAAAGTTAGTTGTTTAGTTGAAAATTGCCTATTCAAGATAATTTACCGACAGCGTTCTGTTGGTTCGAGCTCGTTTATATTGTCTGCTCGTCAGTTTTGGGGACGCCACTCCCTCCCCCGTAGAACAGGTTTTTTTTCGTTGCTTAATTATTCGTAGACAAAACAAATATATAGACCTACTGCTCGGCCAACAGTGTACTTTATAATCTTCTATGTCATTAATGGAAGTACAAATACTCTAAAAAAAGTATTGATCATCCTACGGAAGACCACTTAGTTTGAACGTTGGATGAGGAGTGTTTGGTTTCGTCGGGAAGTAAGCCAAGTCTAGTATTGAAGGTGTTATTGTGATAACGTTTCATATTTCTCTAACCTTTATTCTGTCAGACTAAAAGTGCATCTACTAGGGCAATGTATGAGTAGATAAATAAAACATCCTTAACCTAATACCTACATTTTGTATGGATTCATCTGTCAAACAATTATGTAGGACAAATAAACCAAGTACTGTTTGTACAATTCTCGGGGTCATGCAATCCATATTATACCAAAACGGGTGTTTAGGGACATGTTTCCATGTTATAACGTTAGAGAGAATTCTACCACATTTTAAAGGCCGACATTTCTTCCTAAATCTCCTCCTTGTTCGCATTTTTGATTGGCTCCGAGTGTAAATAATATAGCACACCACGTTGGTAATAATGACACTATTTTTAAATGCACTGGTTCGATATCATTAACAAATGTGCCGGTACCCTAATCGAACACTTTTTTCACGTTGTGACTTATGCTATAGTCATAGAACCGGGGCGATATGACGTAAAAATACTACTCGACATTTGATATTACTTTGAAACAACCCAATTCTAAAAGTTACATATAATTATCAGGTACACATATTCACCGTGATTGGTGGTTCCAATAAAGATCTTCCAGGCGTAGCATGTATGTGCCGTGACTGGAATGTCTGGCGATAAACACTTAATTCAAGCAGTAGCCAGAGTCTGCTCCGGAACGGGAGCGCGTTTGGCTTGAGGGCGTGCTATTTAGTGACGCACTGCCGTCATGTTCCACATGCGATGCATCAAGTGACGAGAGTCCGTCTTACGATGGGTGACGAATAAGTTTGATATTTCTATAGAGCGCGGGTTGGGAACGGGACTACTTTTCCAGGGGAACGACATCCCGTCACAGATTGAGGGGGGAAAAATCATATTTTGCCGATTTCCAACCATAAAATAAGTTTCTTATATCTGAGAATATATTTAAAAAAACACAATATGTTACTACAAGACAAATAAACCAAGTACTGTTTGCACAATTCTCGGGGTCATGCAATCCATATTATACCAAAACGGTTGTTTAGGGACATGTTTCCATGTTATAACGTTAGAGAGAATTCTACCACATTTTAAAGGCCGACATTTCTTCCTAAATCTCCTCCTCGTTCGCATTTTTGATTGGCTCCGAGTGTAAATAATATAGCACACCACGTTGGTAATAATGACACTATTTTTAAATGCACTGGTTCGATATCATTAACAAATGTGCCGGTACCCTAATCGAACACTTTTTTCACGTTGTGACTTATGCTATTAGTCATAGAACCGGGGCGATATGACGTAAAAATACTACTCGACATTTGATATTACTTTGAAACAACCCAATTCTAAAAGTTACATATAATTATCAGGTACACATATTCACCGTGATTGGTGGTTCCAATAAAGATCTTCCAGGCGTAGCATGTATGTGCCGTGACTGGAATGTCTGGCGATAAACACTTAATTCAAGCAGTAGCCAGAGTCTGCTCCGGAACGGGAGCGCGTTTGGCTTGAGGGCGTGCTATTTAGTGACGCACTGCCGTCATGTTCCACATGCGATGCATCAAGTGACGAGAGTCCGTCTTACGATGGGTGACGAATAAGTTTGATATTTCTATAGAGCGCGGGTTGGGAACGGGACTACTTTTCCAGGGGAACGACATCCCGTCACAGATTGAGGGGGGAAAATCATATTTTGCCGATTTCCAACCATAAAATAAGTTTCTTATATCTGAGAATATATTTAAAAAACACAATATGTTACTACAAGACAAATAAACCAAGTACTGTTTGCACAATTCTCGGGGTCATGCAATCCATATTATACCAAAACGGGTGTTTAGGGACATGTTTCCATGTTATAACGTTAGAGAGAATTCTACCACATTTTAAAGGCCGACATTTCTTCCTAAATCTCCTCCTCGTTCGCATTTTTGATTGGCTCCGAGTGTAAATAATATAGCACACCACGTTGGTAATAATGACACTATTTTTAAATGCACTGGTTCGATATCATTAACAAATGTGCCGGTACCCTAATCGAACACTTTTTTCACGTTGTGACTTATGCTATTAGTCATAGAACCGGGGCGATATGACGTAAAAATACTACTCGACATTTGATATTACTTTGAAACAACCCAATTCTAAAAGTTACATATAATTATCAGGTACACATATTCACCGTGATTGGTGGTTCCAATAAAGATCTTCCAGGCGTAGCATGTATGTGCCGTGACTGGAATGTCTGGCGATAAACACTTAATTCAAGCAGTAGCCAGAGTCTGCTCCGGAACGGGAGCGCGTTTGGCTTGAGGGCGTGCTATTTAGTGACGCACTGCCGTCATGTTCCACATGCGATGCATCAAGTGACGAGAGTCCGTCTTACGATGGGTGACGAATAAGTTTGATATTTCTATAGAGCGCGGGTTGGGAACGGGACTACTTTTCCAGGGGAACGACATCCCGTCACAGATTGAGGGGGGATAAATCATATTTTGCCGATTTCCAACCATAAAATAAGTTTCTTATATCTGAGAATATATTTAAAAAAACACAATATGTTACTACAAGACAAATAAACCAAGTACTGTTTGCACAATTCTCGGGGTCATGCAATCCATATTATACTAAAACGGGTGTTTAGGGACATGTTTCCATGTTATAACGTTAGAGAGAATTCTACCACATTTAAAAGGCCGACATTTCTTCCTAAATCTCCTCCTCGTTTGCATTTTTGATTGGCTCCGAGTGTAAATAATATAGCACACCACGTTGGTAATAATGACACTATTTTTAAATGCACTGGTTCGATATCATTAACAAATGTGCCGGTACCCTAATCGAACACTTTTTTCCATGTAGCGCCCGATATAAGGACGGAAAAATATGTTGTGTTTAGGAACACAACACGAAACACAACATAATGTCGCCCCCATCTACAGAGGTATTATTTTCGATCCATTTCTTTTGTTGTGTTTTGTGTTGTGTTCGGAAAAAATGTTCCTGAAAAAATCCACTTCTTTTGTTTTATATTATTTTCGATCTATTTCTTTTGTTTTATATTATTTGTTGTGTTTTGTGTTATGTTGGGGAAAAATGTACCCTAAAAAATCCAATTCTTATGTTTTATATTATTTTCGATCTAATTCTTTTGTTTTAAATTATTTGTTGTGTTTTGTGTTGTGATTGGAAACCCCAAAAAATCTACGTTTTATATTATTTTCGATCCATTTCTTTTGTTTTATATTATTTGTTGTGTTTTGTGTTGTGTTCGGAATAAATGTACCCGAAAAAATACAGCTCGTATGTTGTATAAAACAACAAATAATATAAAACAAAAGAAATAGGTCGAAAATAATATAAAACATAAGAACTAGATTTTTTGGGGTACATTATTTCCAAACACAACACAAAACACAACAAATAATAGAAAACATTAGAAAAAGATCGAAAATAATATAAAACATAAGAATTTGATTTTTTAGGGTACACTTTTTCCGAACACAACACAAAACACAACAAATAATATAAATCAAAAGAAATAGATCAAAAAATAATATAAAACATAAGAACTGGATTTGTTTAGGTGCATTATTTCCAATCACAACAAAAAACACAACTCAAAACATCAAAAAAATGTACCCGAATGTTGTGTTTAGGAACACAACACGAAACACAACATAATGTCGCCCCCATCGACAGAGGTATTATTTTCGATCCAATTCTTTTGTTTTCTATTATTTGTTGTGTTTTGTGTTGTGTTCGGAAAAAATGTACCCGAAAAAATCCACTTCTAATGTTTTATATTATTTTCGATCCATTTCTTTTATTTTCTATTATATGTTGTGTTTTGTGTTGTGTTCGGAAAAAATGTACCTGAACAAATCCAGTTCTTATGTTTTATATTATTTTCGATCTATTTCTTATGTTTTATATTATTTGTTTTGTGTTGTATTCGGAAAAAATGTACCCTAAAAAAAATCAAATTATTATGTTTTATAATATTATTGATCTATTCTTATGTTTTCTATTATTTGTTGTGTTTTGTGTTGTGTTTTGAAATAATGTACCCCAAAAATCTAGTTCTTATGTATTATATTATTTTCGACCTATTTCGTTTGTTTTATATTATTTGTTGTGTTTTGTGTTGTGATTGGAAATAATGTACCCGATAAAATCCACTTCTTATGTTTTATATTATTTTCGATCTATTTCTTTTGTTTTATATTATTTGTTGTGTTTTGTGTTGTGTTCGGAAAAAATGTACCCGAAAAAAATCAAATTCTTATGTTTTATAATATTATTGATCTATTTCTTATATTTTCTAGTATTTGTTGTGTTTTGTGTTGTGTTTGGAAATAATGTACCCCAAAAATCTAGTTCTTATGTTTTATATTATTTTCGATCCATTTCTTTTGTTTTCTATTATTTGTTGTGTTTTGTGTTGTGTTCGGAAAAAATGTTCCTGAAAAAATCCACTTCTTACGTTTTATATTATTTTCGATCTATTTCTTTTGTTTTATATTATTTGTTGTGTTTTGTGTTGTATTCGGAAAAAATGTACCCTAAAAAAAATCAAATTATTATGTTTTATAATATTATTGATCTATTCTTATGTTTTCTATTATTTGTTGTGTTTTGTGTTGTGTTTTGAAATAATGTACCCCAAAAATCTAGTTCTTATGTTTTATATTATTTTCGATCCATTTCTTTTGTTTTCTATTATTTGTTGTGTTTTGTGTTGTGTTCGGAAAAAATGTTCCTGAAAAAATCCACTTCTTACGTTTTATATTATTTTCGATCTATTTCTTTTGTTTTATATTATTTGTTGTGTTTTGTGTTGTGTTCGGAAAAAATGTACCCTAAAAAATCCAGTTCTTATGTTTTATATTATTTGTTGTGTTTTGTGTTGTGTTCGGAATAAATGTACCCGAAAAAAATACAGCTCGTATGTTGTATAAAACAACAAATAATATAAAACAAAAGAAATAGGTCGAAAATAATATAAAACATAAGAACTAGATTTTTTGGGGTACATTATTTCAAAACACAACACAAAACACAACAAATAATAGAAAACATTAGAAAAAGATCGAAAATAACATAAAACATAAGAATTTGATTTGTTAGGGTACATTTTTTCCGAACACAACACAAAACACAACAAATAATATAAATCAAAAGAAATAGATCGAAAAATAATATAAAACATAAGAACTGGATTTTTTGGGGTGCATTATTTCCAATCACAACACAAAACACAACACAAAACATCAAAAAAATGTACCCGAATGTTGTGTTTAGGAACACAACACGAAACACAACATAATGTCGCCCACATCGACAGAGGTATTATTTTCGATCCATTTCTTTTGTTTTCTATTATTTGTTGTGTTTTGTGTTGTGTTCGGAAAAAATGTACCCGAAAAAAACCCCACTTCTAATGTTTTATATTATTTTCGATCTATTTCTTTTATTTTCTATTATATGTTGTGTTTTGTGTTGTGTTCGGAAAAAATGTACCTGAAAAAATCCAGTTCTTATGTTTTATATTATTTGTTGTGTTTTGTGTTGTATTCGGAAAAAATGTACCCTAAAAAATCAAATTCTTATGTTTTATAATATTATTGATCTATTCTTATGTTTTCTAGTATTTGTTGTGTTTTGTGTTGTGTTTGGAAATAATGTACCCCAAACAATCTAGTTCTTATGTTTTATATTGTTTTCGATCTATTTCTTTTGTTTTATATTATTTGTTGTGTTTTGTGTTGTGTTCGGAAAAAATGTACCGTAAAAAATCCAAGTCTTATGTTTTATATTATTTTCGATCCGTTTCTTTTGTTTTCTATTATTTGTTGTGTTTTATGTTGTGTTCGGAAAAAATATACCTGAACAAATCCAGCTCTTATGTTTTATGTTATTTTCGATCTAATTCTTATGTTTTATATCATTTGTTGTGTTTTGTGTTGTGTTTTGAAATAATGTACCCCAACAAATCCAGTTTTTATGTTTTATATTATTTTCGATCTATTTCCTTTGTTTCATATTATTTGTTGTGTTTTGTGTTGTGTTCGGAAAAAATGTACCCTAAAAAATCAAATTATTATGTTTTATATTATTTTCGATCTATTTCTTATGTTTTCTATTGTTTGTTGTGTTTTGTGTTGTGTTTGGAAATAATGTACCCCAAAGAATCTAGTTCTTATGTTTTCTATTATTTGTTGTGTTTTGTGTTGTGTTTTGAAATAATGTACCCCAACAATCTAGTTCTTATGTTTTATATTATTTTCGACCTATTTCGTTTGTTTTATATTATTTGTTGTGTTTTGTGTTGTGATTGGAAATAATGTACTCGAAAAAATCCACTTCTTATGTTTTATATTATTTTCGATATATTTCTCTATGTTTTATATTATTTTCGATATATTTCTTATGTTTTATATCATTCATTTGTTGTGTTTTGTGTTGTATTTTGAATAAATGTACCCGAAAAAATCCAGTTCTTATGTTTTATATTATTTTCGATCCATTTCTTTTGTTTTCTATTATTTGTTGTGTTTTGTGTTGTGCTCGGGAAAAATGTGCCCGAAAAAATCCAGTTCTTATGTTTTATAATATTTTCGATCTAATTCTTTTGTTTTATATTATTTGTTGTGTTTTGTGTTGTGTTCGGATCAAATGTACCCTAAAAATTCCAGTTCTTATGTTTTATACTATTTCCGATCTATTTCTTTTGTTTTATATTATTTGTTGTTTTTTGTGTTTTGTTCGGAAAAAATGTACCCCCCAAAAATCTAGTTCTTATGTTTTATATTATTTTCGATTCATTTCTTTTGTTTTATATTATTTGTTGTGTGTTGTGTTGTGTTCGGAAAAAATGTACCCTAAAAAATCAAATTCTTATGTTTTATATTATTTTCGATCCATTTCTTTTGTCTTCTATTATTTGTTGTGTTTTATGTTGTGTTCGGAAAAAATGTACCCCCACAAAATCTAGTTCTTATGTTTTATATTATTTTCGATTCATTTCTTTTGTTTTATATTATTTGTTGCGTGTTGTGTTGTGATCGGATAAAATGTACCCTAAAAAATCCAGTTCTTATTTTTTATACTATTTCCGATCTATTTCTTTTGTTTTATATTATTTGTTGTGTTTTGTGTTTTGTTCGGAAAAAATGTACCCCCAAAAAATCTAGTTCTTATGTTTTATATTATTTTCGATTCATTTCTTTTGTTTTATATTATTTGTTGCGTGTTGTGTTGTGTTCGGAAAAAATGTACCCTAAAAAATCAAATTCTTATGTTTTTTATTATTTTCGATCCATTTCTTTTGTTTTCTATTATTTGTTGTGTTTTATGTTGTGTTCGGAAAAAATATACCCGAAAAAATCCAGCTCTTATGTTTATATTATTTTCGATCTAATTCTTTTGTTTTATATTATTTGTTGTGTTTTGTGTTGTGTTCGGAAAAAAAATGTACCTGAAAAAATCCAGTTCTTATGTTTCATAATATTATTGATCTATTTCTTATGTTTTCTAGTATTTGTTGTGTTTTGTGTTGTGTTTGGAAATAATGTACCCAAAAAAATCTAGTTCTTATTTTTTATATTATTTTCGATTCTTTTTTGTCTTCCTTTCTATTATTTGTTGTGTTTTGTGTTGTGTTCGGAAAAAATGTACCCCAAAAATCTAGTTCTTATGTTTTATATTATTTTCGACCTATTTCGTTTGTTTTATATTATTTGTTGTGTTTTGTATTGTGATTGGAAATAATGTACCCGAAAAAATCCACTTCTTATGTTTTATATTATTTTCGATCTATTTCTTTTGTTTTATATTATTTGTTGTGTTTTGTGTTGTGTTCGGAAAAATGTACCCGAAAAAATCCAGTTCTTATGTTTCATATTAGTTTCGATCCATTTGTTTTGTTTTCTATTATTTGTTGTGTTTTGTGTTGTGTTCGGAAAAAATGTACCCGAAAAAAAATCCAGCTCTTATGTCTTATATTATTTTCGATCTATTTCTTATGTTTTATATTATTTGTTGTGTTTGAGTTGTGATTGGAAATAATGTACCCGAAAAAATCCACTTCTTATGTTTTATATTATTTTTGATCCATTTCTTTTGTTTTATATTATTTGTTGTGTTTTGTGTTGTGATTGGAAATAATGTACCCGAAAACATCCAGTTCTTATGTTTTATATTATTTTCGATCCATTTCTTTTGTTTTATATTATTTGTTGTGTTTTGTGTTGTGTTTGGAAAAAAGCATTTCAGTACGTCCTTAAATCGTGCAGTGTATCCTTTTTTCACGTTGTGACTTATGCTATAGTCATAGAACCGGGGCGATATGACGTAAAAATACTACTCGACATTTGATATTACTTTGAAACAACCCAATTCTAAAAGTTACATATAATTATCAGGTACACATATTCACCGTGATTGGTGGTTCCAATAAAGATCTTCCTGGCGTAGCATGTATGTGCCGTGACTGGAATGTCTGGCGATAAACACTTAATTCAAGCAGTAGCCAGAGTCTGCTCCGGAACGGGAGCGCGTTTGGCTTGAGGGCGTGCTATTTAGTGACGCACTGCCGTCATGTTCCACATGCGATGCATCAAGTGACGAGAGTCCGTCTTACGATGGGTGACGAATAAGTTTGATATTTCTATAGAGCGCGGGTTGGGAACGGGACTACTTTTCCAGGGGAACGACATCCCGTCACATATTGAGGGGGGAAAATCATATTTTGCCGATTTCCAACCATAAAATAAGTTTCTTATATCTGAGAATATATTTAAAAAAAACACAATATGTTACTACAAAACTTATAATTAATGTAAAATTTATTACACTTTACCTAAAAAGACATTAAAATGGTTTAAGCTCGCCTCGTAAACGGTAGTCTCATCGCAGTATAAAAGTGTAAAAGGTGTAATTTCGACCAGTATTGCGAGATGTTGGGGTCAAAGTTGAGCTCAAACCATCGGACTAGCTGCCAGCTATAGACTACCCTATATTTGTTAAGGATGTTATTTTTTATGCAAATATTTAGTTTTGAAAAGCAAAATTGCGATAATTGCACAATTGACGGGTGCACGTTACCCCGGTGACGCACATCACGGAATAAATGATATTGTCTATGTGAAATTTGCATTAGATTACAAGACTTCGGTTGTTACATTAGCTTTCACGAACCCTTAACACCAGCTATTGACATACATAGCAGGCATATTTGCATTTATTTGCATTATGACTCTAATGTGTTACTTGAATTTATAGTCTGGTTTGGTTTATATTCAGCAACCATCTGGAATAATGTTTTAAGATCAGCGTTTGCGGATAATTATAAGACAGGCGAGATTATTCCACCATACCGATCCTAGTTTAAACTCGCACCAGAATGTTGACGACAAGAACTTGTAGTTGATATTCAGCCGTCCCGATGTTTGTTTTACAAATGTATGGCATGCCATTGTTTTTGTATTGTTTCTCTAGGAAAAACAGTGGTGTTTAATCGAACGACTTTAAGGCTGGTAGAGAAACCGGTTTTGCTTTATTTTTTCGCATAAATCATTCCATAGCCGGGTTAATGGGTATGTAAGACTTCGAGTTACATTACTATTGGAATTCTTAGCGGTTTGTCTTTGTTTTAGCTCCTGTATTCGATTCGTCGCTTAATGAATAGCATCAACAAGTATCAGCTATGTACGTATTGCGACGAGGTTGATTAATATCATTACGTGAGTAAGTAAAATAAAGATTATTTAAATCAAGGTGTCTAACTTTTAAACATGGCTATGGGAGTAGTTCAAAGCGCGTTTAAGGGGGCACAGCAGTAAATAAGTGTCCCATTGGATTACACGTAAAATAGGTACAAATCAGCCTCATTTATCTGCCCTTAGTTCCCATTTATGGCATCTCGGGAATGCTTGCAGTCAAAGATCATGCTTTAAATGTTTAATCAAATCGTCAACAATTGTTACGTCTTCTAATTAGATTTTACGATATGATTATTTGAACAGCACCACCCCTGTTTTCAGCCCGAATGCTCGCCTTCTGACCGCCTCCGGGATCCACGTGATACATTTTCTGTAAAATAGAAAATCAAAATTTTGCAATATCCTAAGCAAAGAAAAAGATATTAAGTTGTCTAACTGTCATTCTTACAGCATTCGTGATATTGGGATTTTACTAGGTTCCATTAATTTTACATTTTACATTCTACTTCATGATGGAGCCCACTGCATATATGTTTAGCTGCATTTCATTATCTTAAGTTTCCAATGTATCCCGCGATGAAATCCATTACATGAACGATGTGTCTCTTTTACTGTTAATATCCTGAGACTGTCACTTCACTTAGGATCTGATGACTGAGATGCAGTAGTAGAAAATGATTGCAATTGACATCTCTATTAATTTACACTCACGGGTAAACATGGTTTATGTTTTTAAAACAAGACTATAAGTAAGTGTGAAGTTGATCATCAATCTTTTCTTAGCAGAGACACCACGTAATATAATTTGACATGTCAGCTTAACGGTGTCGTTGGTTTCTTTGATTAAATTCAATAGTATGGTATGGAAATGAGCTGAATTTCGCATTAAATTATTTGTCTTCATGCTTAATGGTTAGGCGCAGCAAAGAAAAATATTGTCTTTGTTGTTTTCTAAAAAGTGGGAGGATATCAAGGGTAACTGCTTTCGGACCGTCCAAATCAAAAATTGCTCATAATACTGTTTCCGACATAACTTAGTGTAAACATCTAAATGCTAACTAAGCAGTGGTTGATTTTAAAAGAAAATCAAAATGAAAGGCATGTGCCCGGCAATATCTCTGTCGTGGCAAAGCTTATTATGTGTCGTTAAATCAAACAACATTGAATTTCTAAACTTGTAATGCTACTATATTTTGTCTATATCTCACAAAATACGAGGGGCATTCAATAAATACCTGCAACCATTAAAAATCTCTGAACCGTGACACGTGTCAGTAAAATAAACTTATAATACTTACACTGTAAGTCTTACTCTTTTCTCACAGAATATTTCGAACACGTCATTTTTGTCATTACATTTCAGCACTGTGAACACCGTGATCTCAGGGCAGTGGTTAGGGAATTAAATGTTACAATGGCGGGAAATTTGAAAGACAAGTTTATGGCATGCATTAAGATACATGCGTTAACAGTATTAATATTGGCGTTTGATTTATAATGCTGATTCTTGTCAATTTTCAGTGCCCAGAGACCATAATGTTTATAGTACTGAAATAACATGATAAAAATGACCCACATGTTTGACATTTTTCCGTGACAAAGAGGTAAGACTTACAGTTTAACAGTCCAGGCAAATGACCAAATCTGGAAATGTGCTATATCTGGAAATCGATTGCCTGATCTGGAAACCAATGCTGTGCACTTTGTGATCAGATTCGAAAACTACAAACTTGATTAAAACATAGATTTCAGCAATAATTTATACTTTTTAAATTCAAAAGTTAATTAGACATACCTACCAAATAGTAAAAAAGCAAAAATAAATACCCGATGACCATTAATCCACTAATTAATGCTTAATTAAATTAGTTAATTAATCAATTAATTCCTTTATTTTTAAAATGCCCCGATCAAAATTAAAACGCCACGGTGATAATTTAGGTAATTATCTTTTACGCATGATTTACCAAAAAATAGTTGATCCAAACTTAAAATTAAGGTGGTCCCAGTGCAGAAAACTGTCAATTTCGTGAACAATTTAATTTCGCAAAAATAGCTAGTGCTCAAATTCGCGAAAATAATAACCTACAAAAATGGCAGTGTATTAATAATTTTATATTCGTTTGGTTTCGATTCGCAAAAATTAAGTATCCACAAAATTAAAGCATTTTGGTGATTTACAAAAATAACTACCTGCAAAATAAGTTGATCACTACATTTCCAGATTTGGAAATCATTCCCGATTTCCAGATTTGGTCATTTGCCTGGACTGTTTAAGTATCATCAGTTTATTCTATTGACACGGTTCAGAGATTTTCAATGGTTGCAGGTATTTATTGAATGCCCCTCGTATATCATTGATGATTCTATGTCAAACGGGAATTACGTCCAATTGAAACTCGATAAAAGCTGGCTCTTTATCCGACATTTAAAATGATAAACTTCCAAACTAGGAAAGTATATCTTATTAATATATAGTAAAATAGAATCTATGGGGGGAAATGTTTGCAAACTTAGCGACCACGTCGTGTCTTCGGCAACAGAACGATAAGCACTAAGTGACTGGCCCTCAGGAGGGACAAGATAAGCATAAAGTGGAATATAAATTAAGTCGAACTTTAATAATATTGTGATAAGTGATGTACACGGTTGTGGATTGGATAAGAATATGTACATGGATGTGTCCTATTATAGCATGTGTAAGTGTTTGGATGGTTGTGGTTGGTTGATATCACACTAATTAGCATTATAAATATATGCTTTATGGAAATATTCCGTATATTTTGGAAACAATAAAGAATATTTCATTTACGGAGTTAGTAATTTCAAGGAAATGTCTAAAAGTGTACCGTTAAATTCATGGGCACTTCATAATAGAGATTCCGAATACTGAAAAGGAGTAGAAAAAGATGTTTGCTGTTTGAATAATATAGGCCTACTTGCGAGTGAATGCGCATAATGTTTTATACATTTAAAAACATTAGTATGATATTGAAATGTACAATATGTATAACATCTCATTAAAGGTACAGTTTATTTAACGGGTGTTTTAGTATTCCATGAGGTCGGGTGTAGGTTTTCATATAATTGGTATTTATGAAAAACATATCAATGTCAATGTAAAACAAAAGTGATAAAAACAATAATAATTCAAAGAGGTCACGGTGGTGACCCTCTCCATAATTGGCTATACAAAATATCTAAAAACTAAACAGATATGTCAGAACCGCAAGGGCGTATCCAGGACCGTTTTTATGGAGGGAGCGGCCAAATGTTGTATCCTTTTGAGCGGAGCGAGCGAAGCGAGTGGAGCGACCAGCGGGTTGAGTTCAGGGGCTCGCCTTAGGCCCCCTGGTGGGGTCCAGGGGCGAAGCTCATTGGTTTTTCCGCATTTTAAAGCAAATATTCAGTATTATGAAGCAAAAGGAATTAGGGTGGTTTGAGATCCATTATAATATTGAAACCTGTATAAAAAATGTACGCGAAGCGCGGAAAAAATGTCAAATCATGAACTTAAATGGTCCAGAAAAATGCCCTGAAGTCATCTTGTTAAGCTTTAATGTTGAAACATTGTAACTAATACGCGCGAAGTGCGCAAAAGGCCATAGTATGACGTTTTAAACGTCCTCCACAGAATATTTGGTGTGGTTCTAGAGACATTAAATGTTGAAACCTGCAGCAAAAAAAATGCGCGCAAAGCGGGCAAGAATTTTCATTTTTTGAACTAAAACGGTGATGGAAAACTTTCCTGAAGCCGTCATGTTAAGGGGGGACTTAAGGAAGTCACTTTTCGAATTTTGTGAGTGCTTTAATTATTGAACTATGACTCAAATGTATATAAAAGTATACATGTTTGGAAAGAAAAGACCCAAAAAAGTTCAACAAAGCTAACAAAAATAATTTTGAGTAAGAAAATCCCAAATTGCTAGATTATAATGTAAAAACACTAACTTAGGGAAGATTTTATTTTTTATTTTTTAACCTTATCTAATACTTTTTGAAATATTGACAAAACAGTGAAAACAAAGTGACAAAAAAGTGAAAACAAAGTGACAAAAAATATGAAAAAAAGAAGAAAAAATCACCTTTTCAGCGCTTTTTGGTCAAAATGTCAAAAAATATTATATTAAAATAAAATCGTCCCTAAGTTAGTGTCTTTACATCATAATCTAGCAAAAAAAATTAGGTCAAAATAATTTAGGTCAACAAATTTGGATTCTCTGATCCATTTCCTTTCCAAAAATGTATACTTTTATATGCATTTGATTAATATATCAATAATTACAGCACTCACAAAATTCATAAAATCAAGTCAAAAACTTCAGTCCCCCCTTAAGCTTGAATAATGACTAATACGCGCGAAGCGCGCCTAATTTGGAATTTCTAACACTTAATGGTCCAGTATGATGTTTTTGACGTCCCCCACATACTATTTAGAATATTTACGGTGGTTTGATATTCAATATAATGTTAAACTAAAATGGTCCAGAAAAATCGTTCCTGACGCCATCTTGACACGAAGTAGTGTTGACGATCTTTTTAAGAAATAATTTACTTTAGAATTCACGATGAACATTTAAAATTACCATTATTGTTGTTTCTACTCACAAAAACACAGCAAAACTTGATTATTACAATCGCTATTTATTGAACATTTTCTTAAAAACGCCCTCTATGTAAATATGGTTTGACGTTGTGTTGCACAAAGAGGGCTGATTTTCTTATGCCTTATAGGTGTAAATTCATACATGTAATACAATTGTAAAAATAAACAAATCCCAGTTGTTATCATAAGCATGAAACATTAAAACTAATTAGTGCAAAATGTGCCTTTTTTAAAACTAAAAAGGTCCTCAGTTTAACGTTTTCAACGTCTCCCACAATTATGGGAACGTGACCCCTCCCCCCACCCCCATTTGCGCCGCCTTTGCCCCTACCCGTCCTCCTCCCCTGCCTCCTTCTCGTCCTTCTTCTACTCTTCCTCCTTTTTTAAACTCTTTTGTCAATGGGGTCTTGGAAACCATGTGTTTAGAATGCATTTTAACCATAATTTGGTTCCATTTTTAACGCGTTAGAGAGGAAAAGGGGTCTGTCTCACATACCCGTGCATTTGTATACGGGTTTTCTTTTCTCCTCCTTTTTATGATGGTCGACGATGTCAGCGTTAAAAGCGGTAACACCCTTTTTTTTACGAGTTTCGATGCTTTCAATCGCCGTACGTATCGGAACATTACGCGTACTTATTAAAGGATTTATCATGATTTACTATTAAAATAATCGCATAATATATAGCTTTATAATATTTCTAGACTGTACGTGAGGCGGACCTTATTTTGTTCAGCAATGAAGTATTGACATCTGATCATCAACCTGTGATTCGAATGCACTTTTGTCTCAAAAATTGTGTACCTTCAGTGTACTGCAAATAAACCTCAACATGACAGTTGCAAAAACATTTCAATCAAACCTTATAACAATTTATTACATTCGTGCGTGAAATAAACTTGAAAGTATAAACTATCTATTCCACTAGTTTGAAATGAAATGTTTGCTGGTAAGCGACACTATCTATGAAAATATAGAAGTTCACAGTTCATTACATTGTACACTGAAAAATAAATTGGTGTCACAGCGACGCCTTCTTGGAGTCAACTGTAAATGACACTTACAAAGGCGTTATTTTGACTCCAAAATTGGTGTAATCGTCAATGATATGGGTTTGCACATAATTTACGGTGACACCGTTAAGTGTCCGACGGACACCTTTCAGTGATCATTTAGTGATTTACACCAAAACTGGTGTCAGATTAATTGAAATGACTCCAAGGGCGTCAATAGTTGGCGGGAAAGCTCACGGTTTTTAGAGGCGTCGAAGCAGCATGACACCAATTGGTGTAATTCTGACACCAGTTGGTGTAATTCTGACACCAACTGGTGTAATTCTGACACCAATTGGTGTAATTCTGACACCAATTGGTGTAATTCTGACACCAAATTGGTGTAATTCTGACACCAATTGGTGTAATTCTGACACCAAATTGGGCGTCTATCAACATATCAACGCATGCGTTTTCTCGTCGCCATTTTGTTTGCATGTTACGAGCCGGTAAGACTGGTAAGTACCGATCTGCTCCATTTCCAGACATTTTTGATAATAATTATGATACAATTAGCGTAATGTAAGCCTTGTTCATGTTGTCTAATATTGCGCCAACTAACTGATGAAATGAATTACAATTTCATAGTCAGAGACTATATAGCATTTTGTTGGACTGTGTGTCAATGCACTAGTACTATGTGTGTGTTCGTCATGCATGCATACGATGATATGTGCAACATTACATACATGTAGCCCGATTTATCTGGCTCAGTGGTCATCTTTTTCATACGGACGTCTTACATTACGCTAATTGTATCATAATTATTATCAAAAATGTCTGGAAATGGAACAAACCGGGCGAATTCCGGCCCGGTGTATTCAAACGGTAGTGATCGCCATTGAGATATCATCACGGGCGAACACAGTTTGACTGAGGGTGAAGCCTCGGCACAGCTCTTAGTTCGTACATGTTATGTCACTTATCTTAGCACGCTATATTCAGCTTTATATAGAAGGGTGTCATTTCCGTGTTAGTAACACCAGATGATTACGGACAATATGGGACTGCGTTATTTTAAATGATTTTAGAAGCCTTACCAAGGCTAGTTGCCAGTGTGTTCTTACGATACCAGCACATGACCAGTGGTCTTGCCACAATTATTTTTTCATGACCGACATCGTCTGCCGGGGAGCATAACATTTGTAGAGGGCGATATGTATGTCGTCTGCTCGCAGATGATGTTGGACACGAATGCCTAACATTGATTGGTTTAACACGTAATCGCGGATGCATATCGTAACAAAATATCACTTTTATCAAACCACTCGAGATATACAGATTAGTTACGTCATACTACTATGTAGTATTTGTTCCAAAGAGCAACTCAAAGATTAAACATGTTAAAGATGATAAAAGCTAATAAAAGCTATTTCTATAACACAAAACATGTAAGCAATTTTGAAAGCAAATGAAAAGGATTTATTTAATGTATCCTTTAACTTCATCCTCAATGATTGTATATTTTCATGTTGTTTGCATAAGGTCGTAACACATGTCCGTCTTGTCTAGTCTTGTTTAGTCTTGACTAGTCTTGTCTAGTCTTGTCTAGACTTGTCTCGTCTTGTCTATATTTGTGTTATTGTCATTTTCTGTATTTTGCTTTCAGGTGATTCAGGTATAGGCATTTTTGCTTTCTTTCAATAAAAGACTTCAAATAAATCAATTTCATTTTTACTATGTTGAACTTTTAAACTAAAAAATACTTGACCTTTGATGATTAATTTTGTTCTCTTTCTTCTTCCACAAAAAATAGCAACCATGAAAAGGGTAGCGTGTACATTGCTGTTGACTTCTCTACAAAAGCCTTTGCTTGTAACAAATACTTGATCTTTGATGAATATTTTTTTCTCTTTTGCTAACGACGTAGATCTTTAAAACTGGAATTTGTTTTTTGTAATAGTCTCTTACTTTAGTTAAAATGATTGATTGTTGTCTTTTATACTAACTATGTTGAACTTTTAAACTGAAAGTGGTCTTCTGTAACTGTATTTTGCTTTCAGGTGATTCAGGTATAGGCATTGCTTTCTTTCAATAAAATACTTTAAATAAATCAATTTCATTTTTACTATGTTGAACTTTTAAACTAAAAAATACTTGATCTTTGATGATTAATTTTGTTCTCTTTTGTTAACGACGTTGACTGGAATTTGTCTTTTGTAATAGTCTCTTATTTTAATTAACATGATTGATTGTTCTCTTTTATACTAACTATGTTGAACTTTTAAACTGAAAGTGGTCTTCTGTAACTGTATTCTGCTTTCAGGTGATTCAGGTATAGGCATATTTGCTTTCTTTCAATAAAAGACTTCAAATAAATCAATTTCATTTTTGCTAACGATGTTGACCTTTTAAACTAAAAGTTGTCTTTCGTAAATATTTTACTTTAGTTAAAATGATTGTTCTCTTTGATACTAACTATGTTGAACTTTTAAACTCAAAGTGGTCTTTTGTAACGGTAGGCCTATTTGCTTTCTTTTCTGGCGGTTTACGCGCGAATTAGTTTCAATATTTGATTATTCATATCGTATTTTAACAAGATAGCTTCAGGAACCTTTTTATGCTTATTGAATACTAGCCGGTGATACAAATCCCTCACAGCAACTCGACAGATCGAGGTGACCAATCGCGCACGAGTTGGATTGAAGTCAACTGCAGCGATCCGGGCATAGCGACCTGGTGCGACCTGTCCCAACTTTTGGAAAGTCGCGTGAGGTGTCAGCTGACTTAATTGCATTCGATTGAATAACAAATGGCGTAAATTACGTCATCACGAGCGACCCAGATAGCAAAGCGACCTTAGTATGTTATCAGGATAAGTGTTAAAATAGCAGATTTTGGCGCGCTATACGCGCGAATTGGTTAACAAGATGGCTTCAGGAACGTTTTTCTGGACCATTTTAGTGTTAAAATAACCAATTTTTGCGAGCTACACTCAAAATAGTTTCAATGTTTTATTATTCAAGCTTAACAAGATGGCTTTGGAAACGTTTTTCTGGAACATTTTAGTTTAAAAAAAGCAAATAGCGCACGAATTAGTTTCAATGTTGTATTATTCAAACTTAATAAGATGGCATTGGGAACGTTTTTTGGACCTTTTCAGTGTTACAATAGCCAACTAGTTTAAAGTGTTATTATTCAAGCTTAACAAGATGGCTTTGGGAACGTTTTTCTGGACTTTTTCAGTGTTACAGTATCCATTTTTTTTAGCGCTACGCGCCCATAACCCATAACTTTCAATGTTATATTATTCAAGCTTAACAAGATGGCTTCAGGAACGTTTTTCTGGACCTTTTTAGTGTTACAATAGCCAATTGTCAATGTTTTATTACTTAAGCTTAACAAGATGGCTTCAAAAAATAATTCTGGAATTTTTTAGTGTTACGAGAGCCACCTTTTGCGCGCTACGCGCTACTTAGTTTCAATGTTTTCAACTACTTTTTTGGTGACGGATCATCCATCTCTCTGTATTATCTCAACAACTATTTGTGGTAGAGCTATGGTTTAGGTGTCATTTGAAAGTCTATTTATCTAGCTACATTGTGTGAATAAATCAGGTATTTCTATAACTGTTTGTCTGAGATATGATTGATTATATTTCGAAAGTCAGGGGTGGCGGCGGTGGCGCTGTGTACAATCTCTATGGGGAATATAGAAAATGTTTCCAATTCTACGTTCAATTTACAATAACTCCTCATCTCTATATGGTACAAACATGATTTTGCTCTCATTTTATAGATTGTTTTATATTCTATAAGTTTCTGTTTCAACAAACGTGTCAACTGTAACAATTGTAATCACGAATCGATTGCATTGTCCTTAACTTTTTCCCTATTCGCTACACAGTGAACTTGCCGTAATTAATCGGTTTCACATACAATGTACATGACTATAACAAAAAGTATACAACCGATGATAGCAAAATTATACAATATTGGAAAGCTCTCAAATAGGGGAATACAAATATGCTGTTTAAATCAGGTTAGGGTGAATAGCCAAAAAAATATATGTGTAAACTCTAATAAATATGAAATGTAAACGTTTGTGCTCATTCACTTCCCGATATAGTATATTTCAAAAAATTACCCTTGACAATTATTATGTTCTGATGGGTGAATTGCATGAGGAACTAATATGCCCGGTAAAATGATGATTGGGATAGGAATAAAAATAAATATTGAGCTTTAATCAAAATATGAAGAGAAAAAAAATCGATATTATTTGAACATTCTTAATAACAACATGTTACCATTAGGTCCTATGCAAATTCCAATAGCATATTTAGATTCTTTGTGAGATTACCGTTCAGAAAATATATACTTTTTATGGGGTAGAACAGGTAGTTATTGCGATATGCTAATTCGAATCTCAGATGGTGTAAAACATAAAAATCTGTACATGCAACGGTAAGGGTGGCGAGTTAAAAACACATGGCCGTAATCTAGCGTGGCAACTGAAACGGTGGTTCCGCTCAACTGAACATGTATGCAGAAGTAACTGGTAACTATTAAACCGTAGATTTATCAGCTATATAAAACCGCATATCTGCCTTAGCAGTTCTTTTCCAATTGAAGCCAGTCAAGTCAAGTTGTACTACGCGTATATACCACGGAAAGTCAAGATACTATACCATTTACCAAGATGTCAGGACGACGTTGGATATTTAAGAAACATTTCGATGGCATGCCGAAAGCTGAGAATATGAAACTGGAGGCATTTGATTTGCCTTCTATAAAAGATGGAGGTATGTGTTCGTGTAGGTCGTTAAGATGCAGGGGTGTGTACTTTTCAGAACAGACGGATTGTATAATGGGACATTCAATTTTTATCCGACTACCTATCGTTTCCATACGTCAACGTTTCGTTTTCACTAATAATTTATATAAAAGAATAACGAAACAGATTGATTGAATGAGTATGTGATACATATTATTCGTTATGTTTTGTGTTTGTATCAATACAGCATTGTAAATTTGTAGGCCTAACATTATAAAATTGTAACATTGTATAGGCCTACTTCTTTAGTATGTGTTCGAATGTTCATAGACCATTATCAATTATGATACTAGTCAAGTGTTCTTGTATTGAGATGCAAACTATGTTATTATAAAATAAAATATATCAAATGTTTCGGTCGGAAGACCTTGATCACGGATTGTGAATATCCCCTTGCTCGGGCAACTCACATAATAGCCATAGCCATGATAGCTCATTCTCAGATCTGAATAGGTAACACTGCGAGTGTGATACAATCCTTTCTAATACGAATGCAGCAAAATCCGTTGCTCCGATTGTCTCACTTTAATATCTATAAGAGCATTTCTCAAAGCATAATAATTGTGTCATTTGATAATTTCAGAAGTTTTACTGGAAGCAGTGTCCCTCTCGGTCGATCCATATATGAGGTAATTATAGATTCCAACAAAAGCCAACGTATCCCAAATTAAAAGAAGTACCGAATTGCTTACTACCACAACGCATTCAATTATTTGATTACACTCTCAAGGACATCAACGAAGTCTAACAAAATAGGCCTATTTTACATGAAGTCATAGCCTTAAAATAATGATATAATTCGCTTAAGTCAGATCTATTTCATATTATGAGGAAAGGTTTTACCATATTTATAATAACGGAACATGCAAATACATTGTTCACGAAGTGCAAAATAAAATATTTTTTAATAACCCATTATAATAATATAACTTATAAGGTTTAAAATTCCCGGTTAGAAGCACTTTTATCAAAAAGGACATTAAAATATATGGATTTGGGGATTATTCGGTTAATCCATTTCGTAAAATAACGAACGTCCTTAAACCAAATATCAATTGTTAATCAAAGTGCAAAATATGTTGGTTGATAATGATGGGGATGTAATCGCAATATCTTTGGATAATTTGGTGAAGATTTTCATAACATTCGGGTGGAAAATGTTAGAGTACGTCCAAATCAACATAAATAAACACTCTCGGGAGGTTCAATGAATTATGATTTGTTTATGCTGGGTGTTTTTTTCGTAGACCATACAGCAGTGAATTTCCCACTGGGGGTGTAATGATGAGCAGTGTAGGTGAACAGGTTGCAAGGTAAGACCATGTATAAATCATTTTATTCAGTATCTTGAATAGTGTTGAGAAATATATAAAATATATAAAAATATATAAATGAATTGTCAAAAGGGCATTTAGTTTTAATACTAAAGAGGCATTACTGAAAACCGGTAATAAAACAACTAGGCATATTTCAAAATTCTATGTCTTCGTCAGCATTTGATACGATGACCTTCACCTCACACAGCAAAGACATCCACAATAAATAATTGATAGTATACTCAAGCTGAACAAATACTATACCTTATTCAATACTAAGATTGCTTTTTAACATTATAAATTATATTCCTTTTAAAAGGTATACGTACATTTGTAGACTAAGTGTGCATTATTTTGTACATTATGAACAAGGTCCATCGCCATGGCATAGTCTCACGACAAATTTAGCTGTTACACTGTCAAACCATAAACAATAAATACTGGATGATCAAAGGCCATTTGTTTAATGCAAGATAAAATGTACACACTTTATATACGCCTCACCAAAAAACATATATTTTTGTTACAATTTTTCAAACGATATTTGGGCGAATTTTCATTACAAAGAACGGTAACGGGATGTCGGTATTTTGTGCTCATGTTTTTTAACTATACTTAATATATAACCGGGATACTTATCCTTCGATTAGGAAATCGATCTAGAGGATCTGGTTGATGTATTCGTGATTGGAGACGCAAGCTGGAAGCATGTCAGCCGTGATATACAATGTACTAGACGATATCTGTTACTCGTTTTACTACCTCCGTACTATAGACCTACAAATCTTCACACAAGGCATTCGATGAACTATCACCAAATCTTCCAGAATTTTTTAAATCTCCAAAGCCATCACCAAAGGGACTGTAATCGAAGATGTTTACTCATGTTAATGTTCAGTTTAGCTAGCAATATACATTATTTCACGGAATTTTCAGCTCATTAAGCATTTAAGATCTTGGCCATCAATTTATCAACCTTCCATATCCGTTACCATCGTTTGAACCTCTCTCAAAACACACCATGTAGGTCAATACTATTAACTTTTTAATTTTGTTTCTTTTATTTTGATCTTTTAATTTAGTCCTTTTACGTAACTGCTTTAAATAAGCACTGATATTAATAATGACAGTTAACTTTAATAAGAAAAAGAAAATGACCGCATACATTACCAATTTCTCTGGAATGGAACGCTCCCTTGAAGTGTCGATGACCGATCCCTCCTCTTCGTTTTAACAATCTAACTGGACACTTTGAAATTGTATTTTATAGTTTCAATTTATGTTTACTCTGACAGGGTGATTGAAAGCAAGAACAAAGATTATCCTGCAGGAACAGTGGTCTTAACATCTTGTGGTTGGACAACACATTCTGTATCAGATGGTAGTAAACTGACGAAGGTTGAAATGCCAAAGGATGTTCCTCTGTCGTTGGCAATTGGTGCAGCGGGAATGACAGGGTAGGAAACGTGTAAATTGCGAGATGGTAATAAGGATGTTAAACATATGGTATAGGATAGGTTAAGAGAGCAGGTACTAGACATGATCATAGAACCCTTGACGAAGTAAAACTTACAAAAGTTGTATTTCAAGATCCCGAAGTAGGCTTATTCAAAATATGTGTGATCTATTCATTTTCACCGCTCGAAGTCTTAGCTTCTGTGAACATGGTTAGTGATTGTGTGTTACGAGTGCAATAGAATAATTGACCTTGGACTGGAAGTAGTTCTATTACTAATCAAGCAATTAAATTTCAATTATCTTAATTCTTTGAAGTAGATTATTTATTTGACATGCGTCTTGAAGGATTTGGACTATGTTTATTTTAGTCGCCCCCCCCCCCCCCATTTTAGATTTATCTAAACTTGAATCAAGAAGATCGATTATGTTAAAAATTAAAATTCACCGTCCTGATTACCAGTGATTACTATTCTATCAGTCAGAAATTGTGAGTATGTACATTTGTACTTTCCGGAATGTATGTGTATTTTTCATTCAAGCATGAATACGGTTGTTGTAAAACACAAGACTGTCCCAACCCGTCACTTGAAGAAAGGCACTTTTTTATATATATATATTTTTTAATTTTATCAGACTTACGGCTTATTTCGGTTTGATTGAGGTCTGCAATCCCAAAGCTGGAGAGACCGTAATGGTTAGCGGGGCTGCGGGGGCTGTTGGATCAGCAGTCGGACAGATAGCAAAGATATTGGTAAGTATACTTGAATGTTACATGCTAGGCGACGAACAAAAACACACCCTGTTTTACGGGCGGACGGAGACTGTCAAGTAGGGTCGGTCAGTCGGGTTTTTAAAAAAATAATTCTTCTATTTATCTTCACCAAAATATCAAAAATGGGGAATTTTTTGAAAAATGTGTGAACAAAAATGTTCAACAGATTTTTGGCCCCAAGCTGGTTTTACATGATATGAGAACAAAAATTCTAAAAAAAAATCAAAACAATCTTGCAAAAACGCAAAAGCAAAAGCAAAAAGTGGGTCGGTCGGGCCTTTCCTCGCCTTAGACTACAATGTCTACATCTAGACATATTATTTTGTTCACGAATATAGAGACATTATCGACTTTGTAAAATGTTTTTCTTAGACATGTAACCTCCCTCCTGCTACCAATCGGTAATACATGTATACCAGTCACTACTCTTCATATTCTTTTTCATGATTATAAACTAGCGACAAATGTTTCATGCACCTTATTTGCTAGTGATAGTCAAGAAACTAGTTTATATTAGGTTTGTTTCCGAGTTGCAGTTATAATCCTATAGTCTAATTAATGAAATGCGTTGCTGCGTCGTCTAAGGCTATTGTGATGCTTCAGCTGATTCAGTTGTGGAGAAGATGTTTTCTTTGCTTTAAGCTTGCATTTGATTGTATAGTTTTTGTATTTACAAATTCAGGGTTGTCGTGTCATAGGATCTGCTGGTACAGATGCGAAAGTGGCTTTACTTAAAGAGATGGGATTCGATGAAGCTTTTAACTACAAGACAATCAAAGACTTGAAGGAGACAATCAAAGCAGCTGCTCCGAAAGGAGTAGACGTGTATTTTGATAATGTAGGTACTAAAGCTTTCAATTTGTTTTAAAACGAAACGATAGTTTCTACAAGAAACCTATATACCTTGCTCATTTATGAATAAATAAATACTTACAAAGTTCAATAACCATGTTAACGTATGGTTAAAAAGTCGCCTTTGGTGTAACCATTACGTCAAAAATAAAGAAACAACAAACATGTGTCTCCCAAACATTACGTCTTCATGCACTCTAAACATTTTGTATGCATTACCTTTGTGTTATAGGTTGGTGGAGAGATGGCTGCGACCGTTATCAATGGTATGAATTTGCGTGGACGTGTGGCAAGTTGCGGTGCCATTTCACAATACAACGCTCGTAGTGGTGATGACATAAGAGGTAGGTAAACCAGTGACAGGTCAAACACAATACCGATGTCTTTTGATCTTTTAATATGAGCAGATTAGTCAGCATACTCCTTCATCGTCAACGAAAAAATGTACGTAGAATATTTATTTGCAATATTTCTAGAGAACACCGTCAATGTTTCTACAATATAAATGGCATCAGTCAGGAATTCAGCACAAAAAGGTTTCCAAGATCCCCCGCGCATTCCACTCGCTTTCTTTGCCTTCATCAATGAGGGCCTTTTATTCTCTCCTGTAGTCGAGTCTTGCAATATATATTTTTCGCTTAAATAGTGTTTCTATCAGCGAATGTGTTCTCAGCATTGTCATGATATAATGTATTCATGATTTTGTTGTGAATATGATACTCCCTTACATGGCTTATACGGTATTTATATTTCTTTAGTTCAACCCATCTGGCTAAATGTTGTTGGCAACAGACTGATGATCCAGGGATTTGTTGTGTTTGACTTCCTAGACAAATATCCTGCTGGACGTAAACAACTCGTTGAGTGGATACAACAGGTATAATACTGATTCAATAATTTGCACCCCAGTAGTTATGTTGTCAATGTCATAGACTTTAATATCGCAAGGCTTTTTAATACTTTTTGGACACTCAGTCTAAAACTAATACAAATTATTAGATAATACAAACATACAGAAACCTAAACACTATACATAAAATCTATCTACCAAACTAGATTTCTTTTTGTTAACGTAGGATTACAACATGTAAATCCCACAGACAATTTGAAGCAATAGTAAAAAAAAAGTAGTGGTATTTAATTCAATGGAATATGTTGGAACGGATTTAACAACATACCGTAGATAATTTTTTAAAATTCTTTGCAGGGAAAGCTGAAGCCCACAGAACATATAACAAATGGTTTCGAGAATATGTACGCGGCATTCCAAGAGCTCTTTACTGGAGCCAACACCGGCAAGGCTGTGGTGAACATCTAGCAATATTGCTTGTATTACATCTGGCATCAAACTTAATTCAGACCAATAATACTTCCAACCAGACCAATCATGCCAATACAGCTTCCGAGTGCTTCATAGTAGATGACGGAAACAGGCTTAACAATGACAATTTTGCATATACATACACGCTTAGAAATGGATGTCAAATATTGCTGGGTACAAAAGAAATGTGCAGTTTTAACCCAATATTGTGCTAAACATCGATTTCGTAAACTATTTTTTACACATGTAATAGTTTACTATTTAATTCCGAGTTTTACACTCTGGAAGTGCAGAAAAGCGCTCGTAAAAACCTGATTAAAGTGTAAGATTCATCGTAGTCTCGTGTCCAGACTCCATTTTACATGACAGAAAGCGGATGTGAATGAGGCTACAGCGCGATTTACACTCTCAGTATTAAAAAACTGCACAATGTTTAAGCGAAAATCCGGCACCATATCGGCTATGTTACTAGTGCAGGAACAGGACTTAAGGACTATATCCCGGCTTTTTGTAGGTAAAATGTGATATAAATATGATTTATACATTTATAGTCCTGTAGAATAAAACAATAGTCTTATGGGAGTGAAGTAGGTGCAACCTGGTCTGAGATCCCCGGGCTGAGATCAGGGCCATATGTCCTATACCTATTGCGTATAAAAAATTATAATAATCTTAGAAGCTTATACGCAAGTCATCATCATCGGTCATCCTTGGACGGAACAATGTAAGCAGCTTAGTTGCTTCCATCATTCTTTCTATGGCTATTTGTTTACTCCATGTGTGCACCACGCCTAGTGGAGGTATGTATATGTGCACATATTAGGTGTGTGTGTACAGATACAGACCCGGGATGCTCCCCTACTCTTTACGAAGGAGGCTGTGACCTTTTTAACGTGCTCTGGGATAGCTCTTCCGATACGCAATGAGTACAGGATTATTACAGCTACTTCACTCCTAAAATAATATAAATTGTCTTAACATAACTATAACATGTATAAACATATCACAATTTCCAAATCCGGGATTAAATCTTCAAGGCCTGCCTCCCGAAAGAACGCTTTGACTGTTGTCACCCGGCATAGCTTAAATGTGCAAAGAATGTGCATAATGAAGTGTAAAGTATTACACAAAAAAGGGTAAATTGCCTACACAGCATTATTTGGTAAAGGAAATTTACCCAATTTATGTGTACCAAAATGACACAAGTATTGGGTAAAACCTCTACACAACCACGGTTGTGTAAACTTGTAAAGTGATACACATAATTGGGTCAAAATAGGAAACATGGTCGTTTTGGGGTAAACATTTACCCAACGATATTGTGTCAAAGTTTTAACCTTTGTTGGGTAACATTTAAATATTTGATGTTCACTATGTGTTGTGTAAGACTCTACTCAACCACTGTTGTGTTCATTTCTACCCAACAAACAACCATAATCGCTTTTTACCATCGTGAAGTGTAGTATTTTACCAAACATTGCTTAATTTTTTCTATAAGAGTGTATGAAGAGCTGATATGCAAAAGGGGTTACATACATTTGAGTGATTTTGAGAAAAAAACATGAAAGTGTGCTGGATTAATGTGATTGATGCTTTGAAATAATGAAAGAGGTTGATAGTGTACTAATCAAATACGGTATGTTTTTTTTCTTCAAATCAATCGTTTAAGTATACAATTAACGACTTCCCTTCCTGGATGTCATATTATTATTATGATATCTCATCTCCGATTACATAGGACTGTCAAAACATGAAGTATAATTTCAAATATCAGTTCAAGTTTTTTGCTAGTGATCTTTCTGAAGAACAGGGAAGGTTTTGAAGTTACAAATGTGCATCATTACCACCTTACAGTTCAATCAGTTACTTCACCAATAAAGTAACCCTTCAGTTTACTGATAATTGACCTTAGTTATTGGTAATTGCTTTAGACTTTCTGTGATGTGTAACAATAAATTAAGTTGTTTAGTAGTGTCACTTTTATCCTCTATATGATCCCATTTGTGGTTTATCTTTATTTGACTAACGACTTGATCTCATTGGTATTATCTAATTATACGGACTGTTTTGGGGTTTGTTATTCAATGAATATTAGATTATTTCAAATAAACCTTAACGCAATCCCTGAACACACATCATCGGTAAATAAACAACAGTTCATACAATATTGGGAGTAATTCTGTTATACCCTTCACAGAGGTATTCATAGTGCATGATTTTAAGAACGACGCATACTACCGATGTTGGTGTGTAGGGTATAACAGAATTATGCCTAAAATGCCCAATATTGTTGACCAAAAAAGAAAGAAGAGACAGACCGGGAACAACACGGCATTATTAGGCCCATTAAACGCATGCATGACGTTGGCATTTCATGGACAACGAGTCCCGTTTCTGTTTCATGTCAGTCATCAATGTGAAGTTACAGACGTTGACAGTTGACTCTTTTCACGCCTAGGGAATGTAAGTCATTTTGAAGATTGTCCTATACATATAACAAACAGAAAGTAACACCAAAATAGCATCATGTCACGTCACAGGGACGAGGGAGGACAGTCAAGTCAAATATATAATCAAGTATGCGTCATCTTTCCATCCATATAAACTAGTAGTTATGAGGATATTACGTATCTCTCCGAAATATTGCACACATAAAACCCCGAGAACAATCACATTTTCCGTTTAAAGTGTTATATATCAAAGAATTTGTAAGGTAACAAATCATGGGGCAGGACATAGACATCCTTGGTATTTATTAAGGGATTAAATCATGTTTCAGCGTTGTGCATCACCAATCGACAACGGTGTTCGCACGTCTGCGTGGTTTATTTCACGAGGGCAACGCCCGAGTGAAATAAACACGCAGCACGCGCAGAACGCGACCACATTTTGAGACAATTAGATTAAGTGTGGCGATTGAATTGCACAGGCACGAAAACAAGTTTGCGCTCTATTTATTGTTGCGCTTTTCTCTCACGCACCAATCAGGGAGGTTCTATTAATTGGTTGAAATGGATGTATTGCATTTTGCATCTGAATATTTTTTTAATGTAGGGCTATACGTTTAAAAGGAATATGGTGACGATTGGGGTAAATGACGATTTAGAAATAGCAATCCAAGTTCTTCAGAGAATTAATTATTTAGGATGAATTAATGTGCTACCCATTTGGTTGAAGGCATTTACTTTGTACCGAAGCCAGCAACAGAGGGCGACACCAATTCCTCATGTGTGCTATTCATGTTGATATTAAAAAGAAATGCACGGCAATTATAATTCGTTGGAATACAAATAAACTGGGAAAGAAGCTATTGTTTAGTATTAATAGTTGTGTCAATCTATTGTTGAAGATTAGGGTAAATGACGTTTCAAAAATATAAATTTCAGTTCTTCATAGATGTAATTGTTTATGTTGAATTATTGTGCTACCCATTTGGTTATTGTACTTTGTACCGAAGCCAACAATACACTAGGGCGACACCACTTCCTCATGTGTGCTATCCATTTTGATATTAGAAAGAAATTCACGGTAATTACTGTTGTTTAGTAAATCATCGTGTAATATTATTTTGAAGACTGGGTTAATAACAATTTAAAAATAGCAACTTGAGGCCTGCCCATATAATGGAATTTGCTAACGTAAGACTTGGCACCAAATTGTCGAGTGTCAGGCTATTTAAAAAGGAGTCGTTAATGGCTGTTTTATCCAATGAACCGTGGAAACAACGGTTAGTGAATGCTACTATTGAATTTGACTAGGTAAACACCTTTTGTCATCGAAATAAGAGATTTTGCTATCGTAAGACTTGGCACCAAATTGTCGAATGTCAGTGTATTTAAAAAGGAGTCGTTAATGGCCAATTTATCCAATGAGCCGTGGAAACAATAGTTTGTGGAATGCTG
Organism: Ophiura sarsii; assembly: GCA_035610835.1. NCBI lineage: Eukaryota > Metazoa > Echinodermata > Ophiuroidea > Amphilepidida > Ophiuridae > Ophiura > Ophiura sarsii. The sequence continues at coordinate 22,205,208 of CM069450.1, read as the reverse complement.
CTATTGAATTTGACGACATCGAAATCGAAATAAGAAATTTATCTATCCTGGGTAATTGATTATAATACTAATAATAGTACGTGTAAGCATGGTAGTTACCTGTCATGGTGTAAGCAACAGAGCAATATATCATTTTTGCCGTTTATGGAATCTCCAACAATGACATGCCATGACTAAAAGAGCAATAAATCAATCTCCAATTGTGCAAAGAAGCTAAGTAGTAGTAGTCACCTGCCGTACTAATTTTAGCTTACAGTAGCTTTAAGTTTCGTTTGGGTTTTGTTAAATTGAGTTACGATAATTCCTTTACTTTTGGGTGCCTGTCTTGTAAAAAATACCAGGCTTTTTAACCGGGAATAGCCCAATATCGTATCCTCGTCATGAATATGGTAATGTACGTAAAAGATATAGACACCATGCTGGTACCAAATCATAGGTTACATATTTTTTCTACCCGGAAACGAACAAAAAACACCAACTACAATGTAAATTGATTGTTTAAACTTAATTAAACAACTAAATGTTGAATAATGTTTAATACAAATAGAAATGTTATGATTTTGTTTGTATGATAATTAATATTTGACCTTTTAACCTCGGAGGGTTCAAACAGTTGAGGAGGTCTATTGTATAGCCAGATTTCATATGCCTACTAAAATAAACTACTGACAGTCTGCGAGAAAAAGACTTGCCCCTCCACCACAACGAGCCCTGTTTTCCTCTGAAAAATAACTTGAATTGCCAAATTCTATAAATATATAACCAACGAGAGGCGATTTAAGTCAGTTAAAAAAAATAAACAAAACATGAGCTTCAAGGGCCGCTGCCACCTTCACCCCAAGTGGAGCTTCAACAATTTAGTTAATAAAATGTGGATCATCAGTAAATCTAGTTGTGAAAGCCTGTAAATTAAATGGTATTGATGTATGGGTGCTATTTATCTCTAGCGATCTTGATGTAAAATATGAATTAATGCTAGGTATAGTACATAGCCTACACCATATTTTGTAATATAAGCAATGTTAATGACTTTTATCAAGTATTTGACAAATGTTGTAAATCCTTCTCCAAGCGTGCATGGAAGGCACGATTAGAGATGAAATGCGAAAACAATGACAATTGAATTATACACGTACATGTAGTGACATTTTCCACATGTGCCTGACATGATTTTAAATCAATATAGTACGATTGACTTTGTGTCTGTATATAATATGTATTTCTCATGGTAATTTAAGGGGAATTAAGTGGGACCGTTGTTGTAAAAAATCGGATGCTTGTTAAAAGCATAGGTCCACCATCATGACCATGGGTGAACTAGCTTACACCACCTGTTCATTTGGTGATCTCGACCTTGAGGTATTCCCAAAGGATCTGGCTGGTGTGGCCATAAGGGTTTAAGCCTAATTCATGGCACAGAAAGGTTGTATTTCATTTGGGGTAATTCGTTTTCATTCATTGTGGGTAATATGCGGCTATGTCTGCGAATTGTGAAACCTACCTAGCATTGTAATAAATTCCTGAACGTTTTCAGCATTTCAATATTATGCTAAGTGATTTAATTCAATGGTGCCAGTGAGAGGTATATATAACTGCAGGTTTTATTTTTACTTTCGGTATGAATTGTGAAACTCACCTTAACTTGCCCTATAATATAAAAATGCATTCTTTTTTGCATTCCAATATTCTGCTCCAGTGACTAAATGTAATGGTGCAAATGAGAGATGCTGCACAATTCATGGCGGGAAAAGGTTGGTTTTCGGTATGAATTTGAAACCCACCTTATCTTGCCCTATATTAAAAATGACCTTTTTTTTGGCATTTCAATATAGTGAGAGGTATACAGCGTGTCCCAAAAGATGTAGTTAGGGATATGAAGGAAACTATATTTGACCTTAATTTCGTGAAATAGTGAGACTAATCTGATGTTAACTCTTGGAAATATACAGATTTGAATAGAGCATGGTGTGGTCAGAACCTATTTGGCCCAATTTTAGCAATGCACCACCCATGCTTTGCATCTGTGTGCCTTGTATGCCGGTTTTACCCTGCACTGAGTTTATTCTCCGAAATAACTTATGTTTGGTCCAACTAAGTTCATTTAAAGTCCATCTGATAACAGTTGGATTTCTGTTTCTTATTTCAATATTCAACAATAAATTACACTATAGAAAAGCATGGTAGAGCGTCTTGATACCCTGCCTCTGCCTCTAATTCCTTTGATTGAGATGAATGACTAAATGACTGGTTTCCAATTCCGAAGACATTGTTTACAACTTACTACAAAGAATGTCATATGTTTTAATATTTTGTTTAAATCCCTTTTTATGATGAAGATATGTTTCTTGCCTTATATTTAGTTTATTTTAAGAATAAATAAAATGGTAACACTTTGATGAACTCAGACCAATACACACATGCAACGCATGAGCTGTTCATCGGGACAAACAGGTTCTGACCACGCTCTATGCAAAGCATTGTATTTTTTAACAAGTTGAAAGTAGATTGGTCTCACAATAAGGACCTCTATGGATTTCGATGGGAATCAGCCCAAAGGGCTCGCAAAAATGACACATGATTTTCTGTTTAATCATAAATTAACCAAAAAGTAATTGGAGGTTTTGTCTGATACCTAAACATGGTACTAAAAAGACAGACGTTTTTGTGTATAAAAAGCAGTAAAACAAACACGACATATAAAAATAACTTGCGTCGTATTAAAAATACGCCAGAGCTTAATAATAGTGTTGTTAGGCCTGAAGTCTATTTGGTCAGAATTCCGAGTGAACATACAACAAATTGAAACAGTTTTCTTAGTTTCATGTTAATGTTTGATGAAAACAACCAATTTTGAATCATGTTTAATCATTTTTTTGTTTCTAGTTAGATAGTTGAAACAGTCTTGTTGTCTTGTTCATATCAGGTTCATACACTGGCATTATATTTTGTATAATATTTATGAAGTGTTCTCAGTTTCTGACTCGGCGGCAATTCTCAAAGGTTGACGTTCTGGTAACGTCCTTGTCGGTTCACTTTCATTTCCCCCCCCCCCCCCCCCCCCCCCCCCCCCTCCTCTCATGATGAACCACTGGTTGTCCTTGTTTACATACCGTAATATTTAAACCAGCATTGTTTCCCTTGCTAGTAAAATAGTTTCAGACACTTTTCCGTGGACGAACCTTATAAATGTTGGTCATCAGGAGAATAGCAAAATTACTAAATCATGACTGTCATATTTTCTACTTTTCTACTTTTTATAACCAACATAAGGTTTTTCAGACATTCATTCATTTAAAGTCCAAATATAAGTCTTTGATATGATAAACCAAGTTGGCAGAACATGGATATTGAAATAAAGTACAAACTTTAACATGTTTAACTTGATTTATCTCAGTTTAGTGTCTACATGTCTGTGTGATCAGGTTCTTGCACGGGGCAGCAGAATTATACCATAAGTTTAACACTTTCCACGCGGCTATTACTATTAGTGTTACCATATCATATACAAAACAGATTTTTCAGAAACCTTTCCCAACTTTAAAAGTCTATCTCAAGGATTACTGAAGCAATACTAGGCATGTTTGTATTTATTTCAATGCATTTCTCATGGTTATTCCAAATATGGCAATGAAATTCAATAATGTTGACTTTTGTAAACATTTTGTGACATTTTATGTCTTCTGTAGATGCCTGCCGCCTGGAAAGTCTTAATCTCTGGTTTCGATATTGAAGGAAGAATGTCATTGTGTGTGTTTTAATGGATGTTTCAGATGCCCCATGGTTAAAATGTTAATTCACACAAAAGTATGTTTTTCTTCTTCCACAGAAAATAGCAACCATGAAAAGGGTAGCGTGTACATAGCTCTATATATAGAGCCTTAGACGATCCCTTTACTAACTGTAGAGGCATCATCTGTCTTGTAATGCTTGTACCTTGCTTGTACCTGGTCGTATTACTGGGTCGTCCAAACACTATTGTGAAAACTGTTTAACTTTCATCTCAGGAAAATATACAGAATTCAACGGTATATCACTGCTGAAAGCTGCCACCAGTTAGCACGTTCACTTATTCTGTCCCGTCTGGAGTATGTAAACTCGCTGTTGTATGGAATTTCCGCCAAAGACATGAGAAAGTTACAGTCACTTAAAAACAAAGCTGCCAGGATCATTTTCAGGTGTCTTCGCCCTTGCGGACAGAGCTTCATTGGTTACCTGTAAAGGAGATAGTACTCTTTAAGGTGCTGCTTCTGACCTTTAAGGGTATAAACAACCTCACTCCTGCTTATCTAACTGATTTTCTCATCTATTATGCCTCTGGCAGGAATGGCCTATACGCTCCAAGAATGCTAACAGCCAGGACTAATGGCTCCTCAGCTGCCAGCCAGGACTAATAGGTTCAAAAACAGTCCCGTGCCCTATTTTGTGCAGCTTTTAAATAAATAGGCCAAGGATTATTTTGCACCCACATCTATTTTTATAATGGTATTTGCTATGTACATAATGGTTTTTTTTAATCTATAATGTACAATATTCTCTTTTATATTAATTAATAACTTAAAATTACCTTGCCTTGTTTTTCGATGTTTTTCAATGTTTTATATCATATCAAATTGTTGATGTTTTTTTTTATCTATAATGTGCAATATTCTCTTTTATATTGATTAATATGTTACCTTGCCTTGTTTTTCAATGTTTTTTATCATGTAAATTTCATGTAATTTGGCCTTAGGGCCACGACTGTGAAATGTTAATAAAATCAATCAATCAATCAATCAATTAACCTTCTTTGTGTTACACATACTCAGCGATCATTTGGTGATAGTGCATTTGGTGTTGCTGGACAACGCCTCTGGAACTCTCTCCCTACCCATATTCGCCGTTCACCTTCTGTCAACGTGTTTAAAAAAGCTCGAAAACTCAACTTTTCCCATCTGAATAAATTGTTTCCCCTGGTGTCATATCGGTGTTTTTTTAATATGTCATTTTGATTTTTAATATGATTTTTTTTAAATTTTAGTGTGTATTTAACGATGTATAGTGCATTTGCTGTCGTTGCTTTTTACCAGATTATCTTGATGTATTTTAATATAATTCTATGTTATTGTTCAGCGCTGTGATAATATGGAATGGCGCTTAATAAATGTAAAAAAATGATTTAATTTTTTTTTTAGTGTGTATTTTACGATGTATAGTGCATTTGCTGTCGTTGATTTTTACCAGATTATCTTGATGTATTTTAATATAATTCTATGTTATTGTTCAGCGCTGTGATCATATGGAATGGCGCTTAATAAATGCCGTGTAATAATTTACAACTGGAATTTGTCTTTTGTAATACGGTAGTCTCTTACTCTAAAAAAATACTTGATCTTTGATGATTAATTTTGTTCTCTTTTGTTAACGACGTTTACCTTTAAGACTGGAATTTGTCTTTTGTAATAGTCTCTTATTTGAGTTAAAATGATTTATTGTTCTCTTTTATACTAAGTATGTTGAACTTTTGAACTGAAAGTGGTCTTCTGTAACTGTATTTTGCTTTCAGGTGATTCAGGTATATGCATATTTGCTTTCTTTCAAAAAAAACTTTAAAAAATAAATAAATCAAGTTCTTTTTTGCTAACGATGTTGACCTTCTAAACTAAAATTTGTCTTTCGTAAATATTTTACTTTAGTTAAAATGATTATATAGGCCTATTTGCTTTCTTTTAATAAAAGACTTTAAAAAGAGAAATAACAAAATAGCACATTTTGGCGGTTTACGTGCGAAGTAGTTTCAATTTTTGATTATTCAATTGTATAGTTACAAGATAGCTTCAGTAACTTTTTTCTGGACCTTTTTATGCTTATTGCCAACTAGCCGGTCGCAAGTCGGGGAGTGGAGTATGTGATACAAATCGCTCGCATGAGTTTCAATGTTATATTATTCAAGCTTTAACAAGATGGCTTCAGGAACGTTTTTCTGGAGCTTTTTGGGGGGCGAAGCCACCCTATTAGCAGGTTATTGAAAACACTTAGACATTTAGGTCTTTTTAGACATAAGTGGAGGCCGCCATGTTTGTAGTCTTTGTAAATTACATGTACCTATGCAGTTTATTTTAACAGTACCCGCAGTCTGTGATGGAGTCAAATCTATATTTGTTTAGTTGATGATTCAATCAGAGATATACTCCCAACAGAGAGACATAATAGCTTATCTTGTTTGACTAGGGAGATTAATCTCTAATTGTTGTGGGGGTTGTCTATATACCTAGATTGTTCTTCAGACGGTCCCCACCCCCTCCATGCACACAAATCAACTTGATTGGTTTCCTGTACTATTTTTAGACTGTGGTGTTTTGATTTTTGTTTTGTTTTTTGAATTATGGAATATACATACACCATTTCCCTGGTATTTTGGTATGAAACAGATGCTTCAGAAAATGGTTACAAAACATGCTTCTTTCTTTTGGATCGCCCCCCCCCCCCCATTCCATTTCAATGGAATTTGTATTAGTGTAACAATAGCCAACTTGTTTCAATGTTTTATTATTCAAGCTTAAAAAGATGGCTTTGGGAACGTGTTCTGGACCTATTCAGTGTTAAAATAGCCAATTTTTGCGCGTTACGCGCGATTTCCTTTCAATATTTTATCATTCAAGCTTTACAAGATAACTTCAAAAAATAGTTCTTGACTTTTTTAGTGTTACAATAGCTACTTTTTGCGCGCTACGCTCGACTTCAAGATGGCTTCAGGAACGTTTTCTGGAACATTTTAGTGTTACAATAGCCAATTTTGCGAGCATCGGGCGAAATATGTTCAATGTTTAATAACAATTCATGCTTTAACAAGATGGAAGCTTCAATATTGAAACATTGAAGCAAATTCGCGCATAGAAAATGTTTTCTGGACCATTTTAGTTTAAAAAACCTTAAACCTCACAGAACTCCACGCAGCAAAACGCGCCGCTATCTGATGATATATTTAATATATATATATAGCCAGCCCATGGTAAGCCCCCGGGTCAACACTATCCTGCACACGCCCATGGGTCTGAATGATCAAAATGTGCCACTCTTCCGGTGATCAGAGTTCACAGAATATTTTTCTGAGTCAAAGATGGGTCAAGAGACTCACTTGCACTGGGTCATCTCACAGTACCCGTATATCTGTGTCAAGTGACCGTGTCCCAGCGAAGGGACTCACGTATGATGGGTCTGTGCAGTCTGACCCATTTGAATTGACCCACGTAAGATGAGTCAATGCATTTAGATGGATCGCTCGACACGTTGACTCACGTATGATAGGTCGGTGCAGTCTGACCCAATTGACCCACGTAAGACATGAGTCAATGCATTTTAATGGGTCGGTCGACACGTTTACCCATTTGCAAGTGGGTAAAGATCGCACTCAAAATCGTGATTGGTCGAAAGTAAAATATATTATGGAATAGCCAGGCGTGATTGGTCCAGACACACGCACACACGCCAGTCTCAGCCATCTTGCCACAAGTCGTCTGCTCGTTCGTTGTTGCTGTTTGGTGTTGCAGTCAAACAAGGTTATTAACGATATCTATGTATATTTCATGAAACAAACTTGTGTGATATTCAACAAGCCAGACGTAGCCTCGCATGACATGGTGCTGTAGAGGATTTCGCTGTACAGTATTTCTCTTATTTATTTCACACCACCTGTTTATTGCCGGATTTAGTTTGGTTTGTGTACTTCTTTAACTAAATAAAAATAGTATTATTATTGTAGGCTGCCGTAAATTATGATAATGTCACTGTCACTCGTGTCAGAAGGATACTGTCATGCCTGGATTTTGATACTTTTTGGTAAATGTGTTTTAAAATTACTATTCCATTATTTCTGACCTCACAAATTAATATCAATTGCTCCATTTAATTTGTATGTATATTGTTGTATGTCACCTGTATATTTTGATTCCCCCTCAATAATTCATGTACACCCTGTATGATATATGCACAGTCCAAAGCCCTTAGATGCATCATCACCTTTTCTTAAATAACATTCCAAATTATTTTATTATAATTTTTTTGTTATGCTCAATGAGGCAAGTAATGTATTGGGGATGAGGAGGGTCACATAATTGTGTACAGTGTGCTTGTATGATGTTGTCGTGTGATGTTGGCGTGTGATGTAGGTATGTGTCGTGTGTGCATGGAAATTGTAAGATGAAAGTGGTTGTGTTTGTTTGATGGTTTGTTAGATGATGAATGTATTAGTTGTATGTTACTATATAAGTGTTGGCTATCTACAAATTATTCCAAATTTAGGTATGTAATTTCTAAATCCATCCTTGACCACAAAAACAATTTAGTGTAGTTTAATGTTGTAAGTTTTAGTGTAATTTGAATTCATGCTGATATTTGTTTTGTTCTGTGTAACATTTGGAATTATATATCCGAATCATTTGACTCACTTTGAAGTGTGTCCATTGACGCACTCGAATTGTTAAACAGATCCGAGTCATTTGACTCACTTTGAGTTTGATTGAGCCGATGTCTGATGACACGATTCATGAAGTTGGTACACGGGATTCGCAGAATATAGAGCCATGGCGAGAATGTGTAGTAGTGCTGTGCGTTATTCTGTATTTATAGTTTACGTTAAAATGTCAATTTATCCCAAATCAAGTTTCGAGTAACCATTAATTGAAATTAATTAATTAAATAGCTTGTAATCTACCTCTTCAGAGCGTTGATTGTCTTTTTAAAGACTCTTCTTGTTATAGTAAAAAGCAATAATTTCTTTGTATGAAAACTATAAGGTGCCCTTGCACTTGCAAGGGGGCACAGCACTAAATAAACCGCCCATTGTAAAATAGGGCTAAAAGAGTCGTGATTTTGGGTCCTTAGTAACTCTTTTTGGAATATCTCGACCGCTTTATTATAACAACAAACAACAATTAAAAATTCATGAAATCGTCAAGAAGTGTTACGGCTTCCAATTCGATTTTACGATAAGATCATTTAAACAGCGCCACCCTTATTTTCAGCCCGGACGCTAGCCTTCTGACCGCCTCCGAGCAATTGTGTTCATCCACGTGATAACATTTCGGTACAATTGAAAATCAAAATGTTGCAATATCCTGAGTAAAGTACAAGAAATTATCTTTCATTTTAATTATAAAATGCTACCCTCACGCCAAACTGATTCCCAAAGGACCCCATTAATCACAAAATCGTCTTTTTTGTTTTTGCCTGAATTTATTACCATTACACAAAACGAGGAGTGATATAAACATCAAGTAATATAAAATTTAGTTAATTTAGTTAATTTAAATACCACCTATAACTAAAGTTATGTTACTTAAGGCTGATGCTCAATTTCGAATTTTCGAATTATGGGCACTTTGAAGCCATTTTGCAGAATTTCGGAGGTTTTTAAAATCTCTTTCATTGATCATGACATGTTGATGAGACTATTTATGTTTCAAATTATCTTATCCGTTTATATATACGATGTTTTACAAACTCAATGAACAATGAAACTGATTACGCAATGACATGCTCACCCTATATTAAACCTGAGATACTAATGTGGAAATTGAAGGCCCAAATTGCCGAATTTGAGGGATATGGGGTGAAAACCGTTCAATTTTGAAATAATAATAGGCCTAAATTAACTTTTTATCTGTCACGCATAATGTATCGTATATCATGTAAACTCACAATGTAATTTGTTTTGGGTTATATCCTCTAGGGAATTGCCCAAAGTACACTCTTAGAAGGTCAGGATCAAATATGAGACGAAAAGGATCAATTTTGATCCAGAAGCGGTATCACATATGAGCTTACCCTTTCCGGATCAAAGTGATCCGACAAGCAGGATCAAAAAGTTTGATCCGAAATGGGATCAAATATTTCTGTCAAATGATACTGAAACGGATCAAAATAATGATCCTTAATCGGATGTACCTGTAGCTTATGATCCTACTCCAGGATCAAACTGAATCAAAGAAAAAGTGAAAACATAGGGGGTCATCGGGTGACAGATTGTAAAAACAAGCATGCATGCAAGGGTCTTTCGGTGACACCGGGCCAAAAAAAGGGGGGTATTTTTGATGGAGCCTGGTGTGAAACCTAATATTGATTGAGTGCCCCCACCCCCGGGTGCACACTGCAGACTATATATCGAGTGCAGTAAGCTTACTACATCGTGTAGGCCTAGTACATCGCAGTGATCGTGACATTTTGTGAGGAGCATTTTGACCGAAAATCGTACTGATGGCACTGGTCAGGTACAAGAAATTTGTTCACAAGAATAGAGCATGTTCAAACATAAAAAATAAAACTACTTTACCGACAAAATCATGTAACATTTTACAGATTAGACTGGATAACTTACCGCGGTATTTCACCCTTGTTTCAACTGTGGCGACCGAATTCAAAAGATCGTCTGCTTGTCGTCTATCGGTTTGCGAAAGAGTGACGTCAGTCACTCATTGACCAATGAACTGTTTCATCGAATTGATCCGGAAATCAGATCAAAGTTGATCAAGGTGAATTTGATCCGTTTGTTGATATCTATCTGGAAACGGATCAAAACGATCCGAAAACGGATCAAAACGATCCGAAAACGGATCAAAACGATCCGAAAATGATCCTTAAAGGATCAAAACAAAGTGAGCCGGAAATCTACTCATGTATTTGATCCTGACCTTCTAAGAGTGTACTGTTATTGACATTTTGATACTTTGAAAGCCCCATTTTTGTCTTAATTTAGGCCAAACTTAAACCTGTCCCCCACCCCCCGGTATAATTTGGTATCAATGACAAATGGGTTCTAAAAACAATTTCTTAACTTTATTTGTTAAACCCCTGCTTGATAAAACAAGCTTAGATACAGTTGTTCTATAATTGGATACCCATGACAAGGGGACCATTATTGCGAGTAAAATCAAAACAAGCAAATTTGTAATAAAATGATGCTCTTCAACCATTTTTGCTTCCGATTCGTAAGCAAATTGGGTCGTGTTCATAATATTAATGCATGTCAAGTGCAGACATATGTTTTTCTTTGAAATTTAGATCAAATTACCTGTTTTATAGACTCAAAATCAATGCAAATCGATATAATCCGAGTCTCACCACTCCGTGTTACAAGGGGGCACAGTACTAAATAAACCGCCCATTGGATTACATGTAAAATAAGGCTAAAAGAGTCGCGATTTTGGGTCCTTAGTTATTCTTTTTGGAATGTCTCAAATGCTTTATTGTAACCAAAAAATATTACAATTTCATAAAATCGTCAAAAGTGTTACGGCTTCGAATTAGATTTTACGATATGATCATTTAAACAGCGCCACCCCTATTTTCAGCCCGGACGCTTGCCTTCTGACCGCCTCCGAGCACTTGTGTTCATCCACGTGATAAATTTCCGGTACAATCGAAAATCAAAATATTGCAATATCCTGAGCAAGAGATTATCTTTCATTTTAATTATATATATATTTTTTTTGCCGGAACTTACTACCATTGCACAAAAGGACTGATTTAGTGCTGTGCGCCCTTCAACTACTAGAAATCAAATCAGTAACCGAGCCTGGCAACTGAAACGGTGGTTCCGTTCAACTGAACATGTATGCAGAAGTAGCTGGTATTTGCCACATCACTATTAAACCGTACATTTATCAGCTATATATATATAACTGCATATCTGCCTTAGCAGTTCTTTACCAATAGACGCCAGTCAAGTCAAGTTGTACTATATACCACGGAAAGTCAAGATACTATACCATTTACCAAGATGTCAGGACGGCGTTGGATATTTAAGAAAAATTTCGATGGCATGCCGAAAGCTGAGAATATGAAGCTGGAGGCATTTGATTTGCCTTCTATAAAAGATGGAGGTATGTGTTCGTGTAGGTCGTTAAGATGCAGGGGTGTGTACATTTCAGAACAGACGGATTGTATAATGGGACATTCAATTTGTATCCGATTTAGTATTGAATTCCTACCTAATCAATTTCGATTCCATACGTCAACGTTTCGTTTTCACTAATAATTTATCTAATAGAATAACGAAATAGATTGATTGAATGATTAAGTGATGCATATTATTTCGTTATGTTTTGTGTTTGTATCAATATAGCATTGTAAATTTGTAGGCCAAACATTATAAAATTGTAACATTGTATAGGCCTACTACTTTAGTATGTGTTCGAATGTTCATAGACTATTATCAATTATGATACTAGTTATGATCAGTGGTGGAACTTCAGATTTTTTCCAACTAGCCAGTCGGGCAGGTAACTCACAGAATTTACCTGCCCGACAAAAATTCCACCAGCCCAAAGTTTTTCATAATATTTTGCAAAAAACAACTAAGAGCAAGAGTACTTTTAAACTACAATTACATGTTTTTGTCTTCATTGTAAGATGTTCCACTGTAACCCTAGCCCGTTACAGTTCCTCGTATTTTTCACGTTCAATCCCATATTCTTTAAAGGCATATTATGTGATCTTTTCCAAGTAGCGCCCTCTATCATTGATTTTTACTATGAAAGCAGATTTTCTTGCAGCATTGCATTTTTGATCATAAATCATAAAGATCTTCTAAGTTACAGATCGATACGATTCCTAATTACTTCAAAATCATGGTTTGAAAAGAGCGGTACAATCTATTTTTTTCAAATTTTACTCTAAATTCACTCTAAAACCATGATTTTGAGGTTATTAGGAATCGTATCGCTCTGTAACTTGGAATATATTTATGATTCATGATCAGAAAAGTAAATCTGCGAGGAAATCTGCTTTCAATTTGTTTCAAGGATTGAGGGCGTCCCCTGGAAAAGATCACATAATATACCTTTAAACTCCTATCAACATGATATCCTCTATTATCATGACACACGGTCTGTAGATGGAATGACCCTGAACTTACTGTTACTTATACACTTTGAGCTTCAAAAATGTTACCCGCCAGTCGGACAGGTACCTTTGCATGGGCGGGCGGGCGGGTCTTATTTCCATCGCTGGTTATGATACTAGTCATATCAAATGTTTCGGTCGGAAGACCTTGTTAAAGATGGTGGATATCCCCTTGCTCGGGCAACTCACATAAAAGCTGCAGAAGATGTCAGCCATGTCTTCCATAGCCATGATAGCTCAATTGCTCAGACCTGAATAGGTAACACTGCGAGTGTTGCGAGTGTGATACAATCCTTTCTAATACGAATGCAGCAAAACCCGTTGCTCCGATTGTCTGACTTTATCTATAAGAGCATCTCTCAAAGCATAATAATTGTGTCATTTGATAATTTCAGAAGTTTTACTGGAAGCAGTGTCCCTCTCCGTCGATCCATATATGAGGTAATTATAGATTCAAAAAAAAAAAGCCAACATATCTCAAATTAAGCAGTACCGGATTCACTTTACTTGTTAATACAACGCATGCAATTATTTGATTACACTCTCACGGACATCAAAGAAGTCTAACAAAATAGGCCTAATTTACATGAAGTCATAGCCTTAAAATAATGATACCATTCGCTTAATCCAGATCTATTTCAGATTATGAGAAAATGTTTTACCAGATTTATAATAACGGATAAATTGTTCACGAATTGTAAAATAAAAATATTTTCTAATAACCCATTATGTATAACTTATAAGGTTTAAAATTCCCGGTTAGAAGCAACTTTATCAAAAAGGCATTCAAATATATGGATTTGGGGATTATTCGGTTAATCCATTTCGAAAAATAACGAACGTCCAAATATCAATTTTTAACAAAAGTGCAAAATACGTTGGTTGATAATGATGGGGATGTTATCGCAATAACTTTGGATAATTTGGTGAAGATTTTCATCAACTTCGGGTGGAAAATGTTAGAGTACGTCCTGTATATCAAAATCAATATAACTTATAAGTAAACACTCTCGGAAAGTTCAATGAATTATGATTTGTTTATGCTGGTTTATTTTTAGACCAACAATCTAACTGGACACTTTGAAATGTTTACTCTGACAGGGTTTACCCTGACCCCACCGGTGCTGACCCGGTCATTGAAAGCAAGAACAAAGATGATCCTGCATTAGGAGCAGTGGTCTTAACATCTTGTGGTAATAATTTTCCTACTGGGGGTGTAATGATGAGCAGTGTAGGTGAACAGGTTGCAAGGTAAGACCATGTACGAATCATTTTATTCAGTATCTGTAAATGGTGTTGAAAAATATATATAAAATATATAAATGTATTGTCAAAAGAGAATTTAGTTTTAATACTAAAGAGGCAATTTTGAAAACCGGTAATAAAACAACTAGGCCTATTTCAAAATTCTATATCTGTGTCAGCATTTGATACGATGACCTTCACCTCACACAGCAAAGACATCCACAATAAAGAATTGATAGTATACTCAAGCTGAACAAAATACCTATTCAATACGAAGATTGCTTTTTAACATTATAAATCATATTCCTGGTTGATGTATTCGTGATTGGTCGTAAAATTTTTGGTGTAATTTGCAGAGCTCTCGGATTTAGCAGCAGGCTACGCCTGCTGCTAAATCCTCGCTGGTCACTGCCTTGGCATCAATTAGTAATTATGAGCAGTTTATCATTGGTCTGATCACTGTAGTAGCATGGTCAGTACAATACCAGTGATGTATACATGCACTAGTAGTAGTATACATGTAGTCTGTACATGCTGTAGTTTCATGGTGCAGGCAAGGCAGTGTATGGTTGGTGAGGGGATGGGGTGGGTTGTTATGGTTGGTGAGGGGATGGGGTGGGTTGATGAAGGGGTGGGACTAAGAGAGCTCTGTAGCAGAGCTAGCTGGAAGCATGTCAGCCGTGATATCCTTTTGTGTAACTGCCTTAAATAAGAACTGATATTAATAATGACAGTTGATAAGAAAAAGAAAATGACCGCATATATTACCAATTTCTCTGGAATGGAACGCTCCCTTCAAGCGTCGATGGCCGATCCCTCCTTTTTTTTTGTATATAAAGAGCAAATGTGAACAATAGCCCAACAGACATTAACAAAGTCAATGAACTGAGTGATTACAAATCAAACAGGTAACTCTCAACAGAGAGCTCTGATGGGCCAATCAATTGGTTCACTGCAAAACAGAAAATAATCAAAAATACAAGTAAACACAATAGGGCAAGTAAAAAAGCCAAAGAAAGTGGCGTGGGACAGAAATAGGATAAACACCCAAACATAGAGAATAACATAAAAAAATAAGAGAAGAAAAATAATATCTGGAGGTCATTGATACATCGAGAGAGCTTAGCCAACATACTCTGAAGAGTTGGAGAGAAAGTGTCTGTTTACACGACATTTAAAAGATTGTAGTCCTTCCTCTTGGATGTTGCCAACAACATTGACTGGAAGACTGTTCCACAGTGGAACAGCTGTATGGATGAAACTTCTGTCTAAGCAGCAAGTTCTGGCAGGCGGCAGTGAATGGGCATGATCTGGCATTGCAACACTTGAACGCGTAGCACGACGATGAACATATGGTGTGGGGAGCAATGCTGCTAAATCTTGTGGGCAGTGGTTGGTGTGCATTTTGTACAAGACCGTGGCTGCTGCTACCTGTCGCCTGTGAAGTAAGCTTGTGATGCTGAGATGCGATAGACCAGTAGCGTCATGAGCTCCCCCTTCTAACAATCTAACTGGACACTTTGGAATTGTATTTTATAGTTTCAATTTATGTTTACTCTGACAGGGTGATCGAAAGCAAGAACAAAGATTTTCCTGCAGGAACAGTGGTCTTAACATCTTGTGGTTGGACAACACATTCTGTATCAGATGGTAGTAAACTGATGGAGGTTGAATTGCCAAAGGATGTTCCTCTGTCGTTGGCACTTGGTGCAGCGGGAACTTCAGGGTAGGAAACGTGTACAATACGAGATGCTAATAATGATGTTAAAATAGGATATAGGATAGGTTAAATAAGAGCAGCTAGACATGATAGAACCATTGATGAAGTAAAACTTAAAAAAACTTGTATTTCAAGATCCCCAAGTAGGCCTATTCAAAATATGTGTGATCTATTCATTTTTACCACTCGAAGTCTTAGCTTCTGTGAACACAGTTAGTGTTTTGTGTGTTACGAGTGCAATAGCAGAATTTGACATTGGACTGGAAGTAGTCCTGTTACTAATCAAGCAATTAAATTTCAATTATCTTAATTCTTTGAAGTAGATTATTTAATTTACATGGTTCTTTAAGGATTTGGACTATGTTTATTTATTTTAATCAGATATTGGTAAGTAAAATACATACTTGAATGTTACATGTAAGGCGACGGACCTGTCAAGTAGGTCGGTCGGTCGGGATTTTTTTGTTTTTGTTTGTTTAACCTAAAATGTCTCAAAAATATGCAAATATGGGGAATTTTTTGAAAAATGTGTGAAAACAAAAATGTTCAACAGATTTCCGGCCCCAAAACAGCTGATTTTACATGATTTGAGAAGAAGAAAAAATGTAAAATAAAAATAAATCTTGAAAAACGCAAACCGTGGGTCGGGCCCTAGGCTACAATGTCTACATCTAGACATATTATTTTGTTCGCGAATTAGAGACAACCCCCCCCCCCCCCCCCTCCTGTTACCAATCGGTAATACATGTATACCACTATTACTCTTCACATTCTTTTTCAAGATTATAAATGAGCGACAAATAACTCATGCACATTGATGAATTACCTCATTTGCTAGTAATAGTGATAGTCACGAAACTAGTTTATAGTAGGTTTTTTCCGAGTTGCAGTTATAAACCTATAGTCTAATAAATGAAATGCGTGGCTGCGTCGTCTCAGGCTATTGTGATGCTTCAGCTGCTTCAGTTGTGGAGAAGATCTTTTCTTTGCTTTAAGCTTGCAGTTGATTGTATAGTTTTTGTATTTACAAATTCAGGGTTGTCGTGTCATAGGATCTGCTGGTACAGATGCGAAAGTGGCTTTACTTAAAGAGATGGGATTCGATGAAGCTTTTAACTACAAGACAGTCAAAGACTGGAAGGAGACAATCAAAGCAGCTGCTCCGAAAGGTGTAGACGTATATTTTGATAATGTAGGTACCAAAGCTTTCAAAATTCGTTTTAAAAACGATAGTTTCTACAAGAAAACTATATAGGCCTATACCTTGCTCATTTATGAATAAAATACTTACAAAGTTCAATAGCCATGCTAACGTATTGTTAAAAAGTCGCCTTTGGTGTAACCAATCATTATAGGCCTACGTCAAAAATAAAGAAACAACAAACATGTGTCGCCCAAACATTACGTCTTCATGCACTCTAAACATTTTGTATGCATTACCTTTGTGTTATAGGTTGGTGGAGAAATGGCTTCAACCGTTATCAATGGTATGAATTTGCGTGGACGTGTGGCAAGTTGCGGAGCCATTTCACAATACAACGCTCGTAGTAGCGATGACATCAGAGGTAGGTAAACCAGTGACAGGTCAAACACAATACCGATGTCTTTTGATCTTTTAATATGAGCAGATTAGTCAGCTGATTCCTTCATCGTCAACGAAAAAGTTTACATTTGACATGCATTTACTCTAGAGAACACCGTCAATGTTTCTACAATATAAATGGCATAAGCCAGGAATTCAGCATAAATGGACCTTTGCTTGACATGAAGGTTTCCAAGATCCCAGTGCATTCCCCTCGCCTTCTTTGCCTTCATCAATGAGGGCCTATTATTCGCTCCTGCAGTAGAGTCTTGCAATATATATATATATATATATATATTTTTCGCTTAAATAGTGTTTCCATCAGCGAATGTGTTCTCAGCATTGTCATGATAAAATGTATTCATGATTTTGTTTGTGAACTATGATACTCCTTTACATGGCTTATACGGTATTTCTATTTCTTTAGTTCAACCCATCTGGCTAAATGTTGTTGGCAACAGACTGATGATCCAGGGATTTGTTTTGCCGGACTTCCTAGACAAATATCCTGCTGGACGTAAACAACTCATCGAGTGGATACAACAGGTATAATACTGACTCAATAATGTGCACCCCAGTTGCTATGTTGTCAATGTCATAGCCTTTAATATCGCAAGGCTTATTAATACTTTTTGGACACCCAGTCTAACAATAATACAAATTATTAGATAATACAAACATACAGAAACCTAAACACTATACATAACATGTATCTACCAATTTTTTTTTTTTTTTTTGTTAACGTGGGATTACAACATGTGAATCCCACAGACAATTTGCAGCAATAGTGAAAATCAAATAGTGATATTTAATTGGATAGAATATGTTGGAACGAATTTATAAACATAACGTAGAAAACAAAAACAGCATACTCGAAGCAGAGACATTTATTGTCTTCATTTTACCTATTTTTTAAATTAATTGCAGGGAAAGCTGAAACCCATAGAACATATAACAAATGGTTTCGAGAATATGTACGCGGCATTCCAAGAGCTCTTTACTGGAGCCAACACCGGCAAGGCTGTGGTGAACATCTAGCAATATTGCTTGTATTAATTCTGGCATCAAACTTAAATCAGACCAATAACACTTCCAACCAGACCAATCATGCTAATACAGCTTCCGAGTGCTTCAGAGTCACCGTAGATTACGGAAACAGGCTTAACAATGACAATTTTGCATATACATATGAAGAGCTGATATGCAAAAGGGTTTACATCCATTTGAGTGATTTTGAAAAAAACACATGAAAGTGTTCTGGATTAATGTGATTGATGCTTTGAAATAATGAGGTTGATAGTGTACCAATCAAATACGGTATGTTTTTCAAATCAATATCTTTTTTTGTTTTTGTTTTTATGTTCTTTATTTTTCAAAAGAAAATGGATGTAAGCCCTTTTAAAAAACATTTCAATCAAATGCACATGAACAGTTTACCACACGAAAAAAATTGCTCACAAAATCAAATATTAGAATGAACAAATTACTTAAACGATACACACAATTAAGATTAACGAGAAAATTACTTAGTTCATTAAAGTGAAGCTGAACATATGGGTAGGGGTTTGTGGGCACAGGCATATAATGGATGTATCCTAAGCAGATTATTAAAAGATTTCAAAAAAAGCCAATATTGACTTGATACTCTATTTGTATGTTTGTATAGTAGAACCTCATATGTGAGATACCTGAATTAAGCGTGCAAAAAGCCTACTTCTAAACTGGGCAGTCATACAACAGTTTGCTTTACGAGCAGAACCATTCATTGAATTATAGAGGGCAGTATAACACATTAGATGGACCCAAGCCATTTTCCAAATATTTTTCATAGACAGAAGCCCTTTTGCAGAACAACTCAGACTTGTGCATTGAATGGGGGTGGGGGGGGGGGGGGGGGGGGGGCATGGTTTTTTCAACAAATTACTCACATTGCTAGAAATTACTACCAAAATACTATTGCCGGTTATACTGGTGGTTTACAAACACAAAATATCTGACGATGACATTTCTAAAACAGAAATATGGGGCGCCATGTTGACATTGCATTTATTCAAAAGATCATATTTCTAAGCCCCACCAAATTCTAGGGAGACGTCTCTATAGTCCGACGTATCTATAATCCGATGTCTCTATAATCTGAAGGTTCTATATTACGATACACGTAAATTCAGTATTCGCTTGTCCGAATCGGATAAAATGTTCTTTAGTCCGAAAAAGGTTCTTTATTTCGAAAGTTCTCTAGTCCGATTATTAAGAAGGTTCTATGTTCCGACGGTTCTATAATCCGAAAGCAAAATAGGTTCTATAATCCGAATATTTAAAAGTTTTAAAAAGGGTTCTCTAATCCGAAAATATAAAAGGTTCTATATTCCGAATAATAACAAGGTTCTATAATTCGAATACTTCGAAAGGTTCTCTAATCCGAAAACTGAGAAAGGGTTCTCTAATCCGAAAAAAGTGACTAACTTCTTTATTCCGAATCGGAAAGAGGGTTCTATAGTCCAAAAATTGAAATCAGGGTGAAATAGGGCATTTGCAGTGCGCCCTCTAAATTCTAGGGGACATAATTGTTGATTACCGTAAAGCATACTTTCGCGTATAATAATGATAATGGCAATAATATGTAAGCCCGTGCTGTTTATGAGCATGATTAGACAATAATGGGCTTACATAATTGGCATTTGAGATTGAGACACGACTTATGAGGAATATACCGGTAAACAGTTAACAGTTTGTAAGTTAATTATTATCAACAAGAAAATACAGAGAAATTATATCATTTTAGGTATTAAATTAACGACTGCACTCTCAGAACAAAGGTTAAAATCTTTAACCATGTTGGTTAACATTTTAACCAACGGGAGGTTACCAGGTGAACCATACAATTGGTTGGTTAAAACCGTAACCAACAGCTGTTGGTTAAACTTTAACCTGTGGATGGTTACAATTTTTAATCATTTGTTGGTTAATATGTTTTAACCAACAGTGGTTGGTTAACAAATGTTGGTTAAACTTTTATTCTTTTTGCTAAGCTTTAACATGTAGTTGGTTAAAACTTTTAATCATTTGTTGGTTAATTCTGCTAAACTTAACCATTTGTTGGTTAATCCTGCTTGATAGATAACATGGATTGGTTAAAACTTAACCATTTGTCGGTTAAACCTGCTGAAAAATGATTAAAAATTGTAACCAACCACAAGTTAAAGTTTAACTAGCAGAAAATTCAAGAAAACATGACTTTTGTTTGCCCTCATACACGCTACAGTGAAAATACGATGTAGGAAGCCTATGGTAGGCTCCGTGCCTCCGTAGCTAAGCTTAACCATACATGCATGTTGTAGTAAGTGAAGGTAAAATAGTGTCCTAAATCTGCCTTTATTGATAGACAAATACCATAATATTGCACATTTTAGCCCATACAGTTACATAATTATTAAATTGCAGTATTAAGAAATTAATCTTGTACCTTGAAACTCTTCTATATGCGTCTCCAGATCCCACAACTGTAGCATTGCAATCACTTGGTCGTGTGCCATTTTGTCAAAAAGAGAGAGAGCAGGCCAGCCTCGTTTTTATGTCGCAGCAACACACCAACGTTGTGCAATAGAGATTTTTCACCAACACATTTTGATTAAAATGTAACCAACAATTTGATAATATGCACAAAATATTTTCCCGCCATTGAAATTATTTGGCGCGAATCTTGTTTTGACCTATCGTTGGTTAAAATTATCATGCCTTAACCAACGTTGAATAGACCAAAAATGAATTATATTTTACTCTTTAACCAAAGCAGTATTTAAAGTAATTTGTAACCAACGCTTAATTTTTAACCAATGTAGTATACTTTTTAATCAACATTCTTTTAATACATGGTTTTTTAATACCTGTTCTGAGAGTGTGGATGTCCTATTATTATCATGATATCTCATCTCCGATTAAATAGGACTGTCAAACCATGAAGTATGATTTCAAATATCAGTTCAAGTTTTTTTGCTAGTGATCTTTCTGAAGAACAGGGAAGGTTTTGAAGTTACAAATGTGCATCATCACCACCTTGCAGTTCAATCAGTTACTTCACCAATAAAGTAATCCTACAGTTTACTGATAATTGACCCAAGGTCGGTAGTTGCTTTCGACTTTAGCGTGAGCCTTCAGCTACCTTCATACAGTTTCGGGGACTGCATGTTCATTGACACTGTGATGCCATACGGGTATAATTGCATAACTTAATGGTTACCGTTAGATAATTTTTTTTAATTTATTTAAATATTTGATTGTGTTTGCACTTAATTAAGTGTTTACGGGATCTCAAAGAGTATAATTAATATTATTCGGTCAAAACTCATAATTCTTTCCGATATGTTTAAATTCCGCAAATGTGAAAACGTTGCAAACCACTAAATAATGCTTCGTCAAATTTGGCTGTGTTTTTGTGTTTTGTCAGCTATATCTAGAACGCTTGTTATGTTCCCTTGTGAAAGGCGCAATTGTATTCTTAAATTAGTTATACTATACTGTGTCTTTACTCTATGTGGATCTCGTTGCAAGGTACAATATCTTACCACGTGTAAGCGGAGTATCTGACCAATCAGCTATGTATCCCTTATCAAGACAGGTAACATTGGGCGATGAGGTTAAATGATATCCACTCTTGCAAGTAAATTTCAATGTTGTATTGACCGGTACTTGACCGAAAGAGTCAGCTAGTCCGTTTACGAGGGATGAAGCTTCACACATGTTTGTGTCTGTATAATAGATAACAACACCATGAGTGCCAATGTCACTATAAATAATATTCTGGATCATTTACAACATGGTATTTAACAGTGAAAATCATTTCTAAATAAACATGTTTAATTCTGAGAAGCCAGGTAAAAAGACTCGTATAGTTTATATAAAATTCTATACTGAAAGGGCTTATTGCGACATTGATATTTATGTTTAACCCCCTGGGCACTACCTGTCTTTCGTACAATAATTCTCATTGGTCAATTACATGATATAATCATTTTGATGACCAATTACAGTTTTGCTTATAAATATTTTATGCTAATATTTTTGAAAATTGTAATTATTCTAACGATGTCTCTGATTGGCACAATATTTGACACATTCTAAATTCCAATCAATCGGCCGGTAGTTCTCAGGGGGTTAATACGCTGGACCCACACGCTGATGTTGTTTGGTCTATACAATGCATCAGGATGACCTCTTCTGACCGAGTGAAATTCTGTTTTTTGCAGAGGTAATTTTCCCCGTCTGTTCCTGGACATGCTAAAAAAGGACCATGTAATTAATCGTCCTAATTTTAAAATTCTCTGCAAAGAAAACAAACCACAATCTTTACACATCCACAAAGCTATGTGGATTCGATGGAAGGCACCCGACGCTATAAATATAGACGACGGGGCTCATAAATATAGACGACGGGGCACAATGAAATTCTTAATTATCTAAATACGCCTATTACATATCCAAAGGAGATCTGAACACCCACAGGAAAGAAGAAACACCCTGCCCCCCCCCCCCCCCCCAACAAACAACCACTCCCCCAACAATAAACAAACCAACATACATACACCAGCAAACAATGGAAATCATTTCGAGTCAATGCATCGTGCAGCGTACATCCCTACTTGTCGAGCGGCGGCTCCCATATACACTGTACTTAAGCGTGGCACCCCCTCTTGCTCACGATGTAAAGGCCCTGTCACACCATAACGTATCGCCTCAACGTATGCCAACGTATGCGAAATATCGAAAAATACGTTGGTGTACGTTGGCGTACGCTGATATAAGTTAGGGGTACGTTGGGGATACGTCGTTTACGTTAAGAGCACGCTGTGATACGCTGTGACAATTTGGACCACGAAAAAATATTGAGCATGCTCAAAATTTCCCGACGTACTCAACGTGTGCTTAATACGTTCTGCATAAGTTCCCGGTAAGTTTGTGGTACGTTAAATATACGTTGACATACGCTGACATACGTTAGTGGTACGTTACTCGTACGTTACTCGTAAGTTGGTATACGTTGATGAACGTAGGCTGGGAAAACGTACAGCCAACGTAGTGATAACGAGTTGATAACGTATATGTGCCGTATGTCTAACGTATGCCTGACGTATTTCCAACGAGTTTCGACGTATTCTCACGTATTCATCTTATGCTGGGCGATCGTGTAAGGCCCTGTCACGTATCCATAGCGTATCCATAGCGTATTGAACGTATACATAGCGTATGACTAACGTATTGATAGCGTACCACTAACTTATAACATACTTATGACAGCGTATCACAGCGTATGACTAACGTATGCTTAACGTATGCTTAACGCATTCGTAGCGTATGTCTGCCGTGTTCGACGTATCGTCAGCGTATCCTCGACGTACAATGAACACGTGGCTTATTATGCCGCTGTAGCACGTATAAATACCGCGCCGATCTCACATTACATCATTCCCGCCGATGTCATCAAGCAGTTAACATGCCTCCCAAGAAGAAGCAAGCAACCAGGGGCCGAGGCCGAGGAGGAGGAAAAAGCAAGAAGGCCAAGACAGAAGTGAGGATGAGATACTCAAGGGACCCATTTATATACTCAAACCCTCCATAAGTTCCCAAAACGCCAAATGCGCGCTAGCTGTACGGTAGCCCTGTCATACCATGGCGTATCGCCTGAACGTATAACAACGTATGCGAAATATCGAAAATACGTTGGCGTACGTTGGCGTACGTTGGCGTACGCTGATACAAGTTAGAGGTAAGTTTGGGATACGTCGTATACGTTAAGAGCACGCTGTGATACGTTGTGAAAATTTGGAACACGTCGAGCCCGCGAAAAATTATTGAGCATGTTCAAAATTTCTCGACCTACTGAACGTGTGCTTAACTTACGTTCTGCATAAGTTCCCGATAGGTTCGTGGTACGTTAGACATACGTTTACAAACGCTGACATACGTTAGACATACGCTGACATACGTTAGAGGTACGTTAATCGTCTTAAGTTGTAGGTTGGTCATATAGATTTACCCTTCTATATATTTTAATAGATATCATCTAGGCTGCGTTTACTTGAACTGGCAACACTTGTCCCGCCGTGTACGAAACTCTATTTCTGCAACGGCATAAGTCACGTGTTCGTTGTACGCCGAGGATACGCTGAGGATACGTCGAGCACGGCAGACATACGCTACGAATACGTTGGTCAAACGCTCGCCGATCGCATACGCTGTGATACACTCTCATAAGTTTGTTATAAGTTAGTGATACGCTATCAATACGTTAGTCATACGCTATGTACGCGTTTAATACGCTATGGATACGTCCATTCCATCACCGATGTTGACGCAATTCGTTGGGAAGTTGGACGTTCTTGGACGTTCTCGAACTCTGACAATTTTCGAGCTATTTTTTGAATACGTCGGCATACGTTCAGGCCACGTTCAGGCCATACACTATGGTTTGACAGGGCCTTAAAGATTAGGACTCTCAATCAGCAGGCCGTACGTTCGAATCTTTGTGGCGGTTTATATTCCTTGTGCTCTATACGTAGAACGGTCGAGTCTGGGTAGAGGTCGGTTAGGGTTTTAAGTAGGCCGAAATATAATATTTATTATTGTTCTCTCATACGTCCGTTCGGGGTTTTCATTTATATTGACATCATTTTAACGTTATTTATTTATTTTGTATTTACTTTCTTAATTGTTGATGTTTACTTAATTATTTATCAATCAATTAAATATAAATAGGCCTAAAGACCCTAATTTATATATTATTTATTCACCTAAACGCACAGCAGCCGTGCATACAATTTACCATGGAATTGGAAGAAAATGGGTACATTCCTTTTCTAGATGTCAGAGTACAGCGAAATGAATCTGGTTTGAGCTTCTCGATCTACAGAAAACCCACACACACTGATCAGTATCTCCATTTTACATCCAATCATCACCTATCGGCAAAAAATAGCGTCGCCAACACGCTGGTATACAGAGCTCTGAATCTATGCGACAATGAACATCGCAATAATGAATTAAAACACATTGAAAAAGCATTGAATAAGAATGGCTATCCCTCGAAACTCGTACACAAAGCTATTAGAAGACAAAGTGCTAATGTAAGCCAGGAAAAGATAGTGGAAGATGACTACAAAGGTATCACGTTCATGCCATTTGTCAAAGGTGTCTCAGACAAAATTTGCCGATTCTTAAATCGTGCCGGTGTTAAAACTTACTTCACCAAATCGACCAAACTCAGAGATATTGTCAGCAAACCTAAAGATCCTATGCCCAAGGGTCGTTCACCTTGTGTGTATAGCATACCATGTAGTTGTGGTGAACAATATATTGGTCAAACCAAAAGGCCTTTAAAGGTCAGATTGTCTGAACACAAAAGAGCTACATTACAAGGCAAGAAAGATAGCTCGGCACTAGCTGAACATGCGTGTGAAGAAAGTCATGAACCACTCTGGAACCAATCCAAAAGCATTGCACAGGTTTCCAATCTTAGTATGCGGTTTGTTCGTGAAGTTCTAGAGATCAGAATCAATGAATCATCTACAATCAATAGAAATGACGGCAAAGATATCAGCCGCATGTGGCGCACTCTATTTCCTACAGTATCAATCAATCCCGCCAATCGATAACAGTCTTGTAATTTTTTCAGCCAGGTCCGCAATGAACCATTATATACCCTGCTCAAGTTCGTTACTGCGTCAAACGATCTTTACAGATCAGTGACCGCACTACTGTGCATTAGACTTTTGTAGTCTGTAGTAGACAAGGGGCAGTCTCTACGTTATTTCCATTGGTCAAGGGGCAGTCCTTTGGAGGTTCTATTAGAACCAAATTTATATAGTAGACCAGTGGCAACCTACGTGTTGAGTGGAAGCGGCAATCCATCTGAACGGCTCTTTTCAGAGCCACTAATTCTTTCACAAGTAGGAAAGGGCAACCTACGTGTTGAGTGGAAGCGGCAATCCATCTGAACGGCTCTTTTCAGAGCCACCAATTCTTTCACAAGTAGGAAAGGGCATCTCAAATCATCGGGCAAGGGGCAGCCCAAATGATGATAACAAGAGAAGTGGCAATCTCTATGTTTTGTTTAATATTATAATAATTTGGTCCTGAAGAAGTCAGAGCTAATCCTGACGAAAGCTTGACAGATTAAAACTCGTTCGACGGCGAACCCGTTAAACTTTTAACTTATATTATTTATTTACATTAATTACTTCATTTCGTCATATTTATTATTTATTAGGTCACGTTCAGAGTGTATGCAACATTCTTAAATAGTCTAAAAACGCAGAAAAATGACTCTATTTAGGGGAGTAAGATTCATAATGCTACTTGATTACACACATTATGCCTGAACCAGAAAACAATAACACGTGGTATGTTTAATGGCTCCCATATTGTTTAGTATTCAATGATAGCATTATCCATGCATGTACTACTTACTCAAAAATCATCCACGGCTGAACAATAGTCTTTAAAGGCCACTTCAAGGAGGATTATTTTTATGACGTTAACGAGTGGATTACGATAAGCCTAGCAATGAATAGGCGGCTACAAACATATCTCGTTTGAGTCGGGGTTTGAGTAGTGTCGCGATTAGCCTCCTCCTCTATCACCTGCCATGATAAAACCTGGCACTTGTACTAGAAACCCGATAGGTGTACAATCTGGCAAATGGGTCGCTCTTTACGTCACAACGGGGGTCGGGTGAACACTGGTCAGCTTAATAACACAACCTTTCTCGCGCTTTCATCTGTCTGCTTCACTAATTGAGCCATCGACAGTACTACAATAGTTCTATTGTTAACGCCAGATAAGTAGAGAGGCGGCTCCAGCGGGGTGTTAATCACCGATCTTTTTCCGATGCTTTTAACAATAGAACAAAATATCGTTTTAAAATCGGTGTAAAATCGGTGTAAAAACGATATAAAATCGCTTGAGAGAATGGACATAGCCCCTTAGGGGTTTTTCTGATAATACACACACTCTATACGTAAATGTCACTGATACTCATTGCATTGACCATTTGTAAGTGCGGATGCCAAATAAGGTCTGAGGACAGATCATTGTCATGTTTAAATAACCTGTGAGCCGGGTTGGCATAAGCAGGAATTAGGGAGCACATTTTACCCTGGTAGACCTCAAAATTCCCCTGGTGTCAAATGTGTCACCAGGAGCAATTTTTCATATCCGAGACCTCAGGGCTCAAATTAATCGAAGGCATGATGCCCTCAATTTCTGGCTCTATTTACTCCATTCAAAAGTGCATAACTGTCTTGGATTAAGTTGGTGCCCCTTTCAAATTGCCTTAGATTGCATGCCCTCTTCATTTCGTCAGCCTGCTTCGATAATTGCCTAACTCACTTTTCAGCAAAATTGAGTTTTTTGCATAAATCATGACTTCATTACATTATGCACATGCTGTTATAATACCTAAGTCATTGACCAATCAAAAGTGTTGATAAATGAAGAGCTATGTTGCAAAAGGGCCACCAGACCACTCCAACATGTTACTCATTTTGCATTATTAAATTTGCATTGACAAATCCATGGAATTAATCAAATTATTGTATGGCTGTGTTCATCTGTTTCTATATGACTTGGATTAGTGCATCCATACACGCCAATTGAGGCATCAACAATACAAGGCACATTCCACATAATGAATATCCATCCATCAATAATGCAAAATGAGTAACAGGTACACAGGTAACAGGTTTCATACTTTTGTTGTTTTCTAAGAACTAGAAAAAATGAGTTAGGCAATTATCGAAGCAGGCTGACGATTTCTTATTTTGAGGCCCGCGAGACCTCAATGTTATTTTTCTATTTAAATTAAAACAAGAAATGTCTTTAAAAAAGACAACGCCTCAAATGGTTGGTGAGCATGAAACTGCCAGTAACTATGTAATATGAGTAATTATTAATTTAACTGCTTGTTTTCAACATAATACGCTCTTCCTAGAAATCGAGCACTTTTGATACGGGCAGTGCATTATCTGATAATTTTATTATTTCGCTCCCTTCTTGGTAGAGCACTCTATGCTATCACCCGATCCACAATGCAGACATTTAAGTCAACTTTAACAACAGCACCAAGGATATCACTATCACCTCTCATTGTGTCTACATGAAGAAGATGATCGAGAAAACCGGGAGCCTGATACACCGGAAAGCATTCTTTTTCTTGAAAGGAAACCTGCAAGGACTGATCACAAGGAAACATATGGATTTAAAAGTAGCAAACCAACTCAATCAATTCCAGAATTAAAGCCATTTGAAGACGGACTATACGATTTGATCTCTAACATCAAGACAACAACCACCTAGTGCGCCTTTCAAAATAAACTTCACAAGGATATCAGAAATGTAAACAACTCTACATAAATTAACTTCAGGCTACCTATTTCCACGACTTATATGTCATTGGGCGCCTACACGGTAATATCTAGCAACATTTCAAACATATACTGGACCTGGGTGATTTCAAGCATCCGCGTACCTAGTATTCACGATTTACACCAACTTAAAGGGGCTAAACTACGTGATCGATAGTTATTGATCTAAAACTAGGTACGCTGAGGCCTCAAATCATCTCGGTTCCACTAGTAACGCACGTAACTAGTAACAGTAGGCCCAATCTTTTGTCACAAGGGAAACCTTCCGTTAGAGTGGCAAAAAAAGACGAATGTTGCCGGATAATGCGCACAGAAATCAGCCCAATACTCCACAAAAAATGCCATAAATTGCCGAAAAAGATTACGCAGTATTTACCATGTTCACCCCAAATTTTAGAGAACTTATACGCAATGATACCTAAAATGTTATGAAATTGCTGAAAGGGGATGCAAATTCTGCAGCAAGCACACAACATTGTCTGAAGATGCGCAAAGTTGCCTCGTCAATTTTGAACACATTTGAACAACTGGCAAGGGAGGAGCTAACGACATTTCCCCTTGTTCAATATGACCTAATTAGTTTACGCTTAAATATCTTCGATAGGCCTACGGGTTGGAAAATCGAGCTCTGATACCTAACGCTGACGACTGTATTACACACTCATCATACTTTACGTTTCCATTTGAAATCCTTTATATAATCACGAATGCAACAACTGAATTATTAAATTTCCACATCGGAATGGCATTGCACACTGTTGAGGATAATTCATTGTACATGATTCTTCCATTAACACATCGCTTTTGACTGTTAACACATCGTGGGGCATGGTCGTGTCTAAAGGGTAATATTCAAAATTAAAGATAGCAATACCATTTACGAGTTTACTTGTACATTAAAAGCAGTTAAAGTCCAGGAGCAAAAAGCGGTTTCATTTCCCCCGAAAATGGGTTCCCGGGAAACAGCTTTAGAAACATGATATGATCTGAAGCTGCATATGCTGTCGATCTCTGAAAGGAATCATACGATTCGAGTACCTGAAATGATGACAACAGTTGAGTATAAACTCATGTTTAGTATCATATAGTATTGCACAACATGCGTATAACCTTGTCCCCGGTCTACTTTTGCGCTAGAATCTCGGTTAGGATGTAAGGGTTCCATCAAGATACGATGTAGATTTGCTTGGGCCAATTCAAAGTTGCAACTTTCATTTATTAGAATCCTGGCATTAATGTATTATCTGCAGTATACGTTCACTTGAACGCTCGTATTTATTCTACTAATGCACTACCGGTATATTAGGTATAAATTAAGCTTTATATGTAGAGGCTATATATAATGTACACACACAAAAGAAGAAATAAATAAAAGCTTCATGAACATACAGAATCCGTACGTGTTTCACGTAATCTGACATAAACTATTCAGTAACGTATCGAGTGAATACATCCAATATGCAATCATGAAACTAGAGAAAAATCAGGCATAAACAAGTCTTAAAACATCGGATTCAGTAATTTAATCGAACGCATTTGCACACTTGACTCATTCATCCTTACCATTGCATGTTAACTGTCACCCAATGACGTCTAACATTTACGAGGTGTTTATATAAATTGGGTAACCAATCCGTGCATAGGATTGTAATAACAGTTACTTACAGTGAAGATTATGCTCAATTTTTCATATCCGAGACCTCAGGGCTCAAATTAATCGAAGGCATGATGCCCTCAATTTCTGGCTCTATTTACTCCATTCAAAAGTGCATAACTGTCTTGGATTAAGTTGGTGCCCCTTTCAAATTGCCTTAGATTGCATGCCCTCTTCATTTCGTCAGCCTGCTTCGATAATTGCCTAACTCACTTTTCAGCAAAATTGAGTTTTTTGCATAAATCATGACTTCATTACATTATGCACATGCTGTTATAATACATAAGTCATTGACCAATCAAAAGTGTTGATAAATGAAGAGCTTTGTTGCAAAAGGGCCACCAGACCACTCCAACATGTTACTCATTTTGCATTATTAAATTTGCATTGACAAATCCATGGAATTAATCAAATTATTGTATGGCTGTGTTCATCTGTTTCTATATGACTTGGATTAGTGCATCCATACACGCCAATTGAGGCATCAACAATACAAGGCACATTCCACATAATGAATATCCATCCATCAATAATGCAAAATGAGTAACAGGTACACAGGTAACAGGTTTCATACTTTTGTTGTTTTCTAAGAACTAGACAAAATGAGTTAGGCAATTATCGAAGCAGGCTGACGATTTCTTATTTTGAGGCCCGCGAGACCTCAATGTTATTTTTCTATTTAAATTAAAACAAGAAATGTCTTTAAAAAGACAACGCCTCAAATGGTTGGTGAGCATGAAACTGCCAGTAACTATGTAATATGAGTAATTATTAATTTAACTGCTTGTTTTCAACATAATACGCTCTTCCTAGAAATCGAGCACTTTTGATACGGGCAGTGCATTATCTGATAATTTTATTATTTCGCTCCCTTCTTGGTAGAGCACTCTATGCTATCACCCGATCCACAATGCAGACATTTAAGTCAACTTTAACAACAGCACCAAGGATATCACTATCACCTCTCATTGTGTCTACATGAAGAAGATGATCGAGAAAACCGGGAGCCTGATACACCGGAAAGCATTCTTTTTCTTGAAAGGCAAACCTGCAAGGACTGATCACAAGGAAACATATGGATTTAAAAGTAGCAAACCAACTCAATCAATTCCAGAATTAAAGCCATTTGAAGACGGACTATACGATTTGATCTCTAACATCAAGACAACAACCACCTAGTGCGCCTTTCAAAATAAACTTCACAAGGATATCAGAAATGTAAACAACTCTACATAAATTAACTTCAGGCTACCTATTTCCACGACTTATATGTCATTGGGCGCCTACACGGTAATATCTAGCAACATTTCAAACATATACTGGACCTGGGTGATTTCAAGCATCCGCGTACCTAGTATTCACGATTTACACCAACTTAAAGGGGCTAAACTACGTGATCGATAGTTATTGATCTAAAACTAGGTACGCTGAGGCCTCAAATCATCTCGGTTCCACTAGTAACGCACGTAACTAGTAACAGTAGGCCCAATCTTTTGTCACAAGGGAAACCTTCCGTTAGAGTGGCAAAAAAAGACGAATGTTGCCGGATAATGCGCACAGAAATCAGCCCAATACTCCACAAAAAATGCCATAAATTGCCGAAAAAGATTACGCAGTATTTACCATGTTCACCCCAAATTTTAGAGAACTTATACGCAATGATACCTAAAATGTTATGAAATTGCTGAAAGGGGATGCAAATTCTGCAGCAAGCACACAACATTGTCTGAAGATGCGCAAAGTTGCCTCGTCAATTTTGAACACATTTGAACAACTGGCAAGGGAGGAGCTAACGACATTTCCCCTTGTTCAATATGACCTAATTAGTTTACGCTTAAATATCTTCGATAGGCCTACGGGTTGGAAAATCGAGCTCTGATACCTAACGCTGACGACTGTATTACACACTCATCATACTTTACGTTTCCATTTGAAATCCTTTATATAATCACGAATGCAACAACTGAATTATTAAATTTCCACATCGGAATGGCATTGCACACTGTTGAGGATAATTCATTGTACATGATTCTTCCATTAACACATCGCTTTTGACTGTTAACACATCGTGGGGCATGGTCGTGTCTAAAGGGTAATATTCAAAATTAAAGATAGCAATACCATTTACGAGTTTACTTGTACATTAAAAGCAGTTAAAGTCCAGGAGCAAAAAGCGGTTTCATTTCCCCCGAAAATGGGTTCCCGGGAAACAGCTTTAGAAACATGATATGATCTGAAGCTGCATATGCTGTCGATCTCTGAAAGGAATCATACGATTCGAGTACCTGAAATGATGACAACAGTTGAGTATAAACTCATGTTTAGTATCATATAGTATTGCACAACATGCGTATAACCTTGTCCCCGGTCTACTTTTGCGCTAGAATCTCGGTTAGGATGTAAGGGTTCCATCAAGATACGATGTAGATTTGCTTGGGCCAATTCAAAGTTGCAACTTTCATTTATTAGAATCCTGGCATTAATGTATTATCTGCAGTATACGTTCACTTGAACGCTCGTATTTATTCTACTAATGCACTACCGGTATATTAGGTATAAATTAAGCTTTATATGTAGAGGCTATATATAATGTACACACACAAAAGAAGAAATAAATAAAAGCTTCATGAACATACAGAATCCGTACGTGTTTCACGTAATCTGACATAAACTATTCAGTAACGTATCGAGTGAATACATCCAATATGCAATCATGAAACTAGAGAAAAATCAGGCATAAACAAGTCTTAAAACATCGGATTCAGTAATTTAATCGAACGCATTTGCACACTTGACTCATTCATCCTTACCATTGCATGTTAACTGTCACCCAATGACGTCTAACATTTACGAGGTGTTTATATAAATTGGGTAACCAATCCGTGCATAGGATTGTAATAACAGTTACTTACAGTGAAGATTATGCTCAATATAATACCACTTTGACAAACCATGAAAGCTAGTACAGGGTGTCTTCAAAACTTTACATTCCCGGGTAAATTATTCGCATAAAAAATAGAACATTTGTATTGAGAAGACTGTGTTGCAAAAATGCAGACGCAAACTTTCATATTAAAGCGTAGTTTAATGAGCTGAATAAAGTCATGCGACAAAGGGAATGATGCATATGGGAAGAGAAAAAAGGTCCTGTAAGAATGTACCATTTTTGGGGAATGGGGCGGGATTCATGGGTCCTCAGATCATGTTCTAACATAAAAGATGGATGTATGTATTATCAGTGTTTCGGTTTAGTCGTAAAATATATTTGAAGTTGAAGCCAAAGAATCTCAATGAAGCGTTCACTGCATTTCCAGCAAATCTTAAAATGTGCAGCAAGTTATTCCCAACCAAAGTCAAAAATGTTTCGAAACCTTCAGTTGGGTACTTGATGAAAGTGAAAATAAAAGAATTGGGGTCTCGTAGACTCGTCGTGTTATGTCGCCCATATGCTATTTTCAAGACCTCAAAACTCAAACAAACAAGTTCATACATTATACAAGAACTCAAAGCATTTAAAAAAATCAAAAGTAGACATTGTTGGGATCTCGTTGGCGTACGGAGATATTCAAGTTCAAAGGTCAAATTTTACCCTTTTGAGCCATTTTCACATCTCCG
Source organism: Ophiura sarsii (assembly GCA_035610835.1). Taxonomy (NCBI): domain Eukaryota; kingdom Metazoa; phylum Echinodermata; class Ophiuroidea; order Amphilepidida; family Ophiuridae; genus Ophiura; species Ophiura sarsii. The sequence continues at coordinate 22,171,099 of CM069450.1, read as the reverse complement.
TAAATCCGTGCGCCATCTACAAAACGCCTTGGAAATGACATATAGTTGCAAATATGGTTACCTTGAATAAAAGTGAAGAAGAAAAAACAACAACTTGGGACCTCTGAGAATTGTTAATGATTTTGTGTTGTTGTTGCTTAGGGTTACTTATAATGCATGCGAGTCAGTAATAGCCCAGATGCATTTCTTGTACAAGTAAATCATTACACCAACAAGATCCCATCAATTTGTTGATGTATTTGGTTAGTTTGGCTGCCATTTAATAGATACCAATGGAAAAAGAACTTTGGGAATATTGATACCCATGAAAATGGTTATACTTCTTAGTTCTGATTTAAAAAGTTCAATAACATTAGAGTGATTAGATTCTGAATATTGATCTTGCCTTTCAGCACCTTAAAGGAAGGGTCCAGCAAGCACAACATTGAGCATTATTTGTTAGCAAAATAATTATCGAGCCGAAATTACGTAATTATATAGAACAAAACATCATATCAGTCACAAAAACGAATAAAAACTGCCCTCGCTCAACATGCAATTTTTAAAATTCGCGGCGATAGAAAGTCCCGGTGTCGATGACGTAATGGGTATTGGTACTCAAATTTGCGCATGTGCTTTGTATATCTATGACTTCATCGACACCGGGACTTTCGATCGCCGCGAATTTTAAAAATTGCATGTTGAGAGATGGCGGTTTTTATTTGTTTTTGTCATAAGTGTGGTGTTTTGTTCTATATAATTACAGACGTTGGGCTCGATAGTTATTTTTCTAAAATATAATGCACAATTTTATGCTTGCGGGACACCTCCTTTAAGTAAGCGTTTGGGTTGATATAGACCACCATTATTCTAGCTATTATGAGCTGTGTCAAAAACTCTTGAAATAATTATTACTTTAAAAATACAAGAACATAGGATGCAGAAACCTTATCGCAAACAAGTTTTAAAACGTTCGGAATTTGTTTGGAATATGTTTCACATAATTTGACGTGAACTATTCATTACAACGTATCGAATGGTTAAATCCAATATCACATGAAACTAGAGCGCAATATTAGTCGTAAATAAGTTTAAATGGCCGTTCTCTCGGACATTTCGAAGGATGTAGTAATCTTACCTAGGAAATCAATACAAAGTCGCGAGTAACTTTGCCCCCAAACGGCTTGAATTCAATTCCGAGGTTCCAATTTATTCGATTTATTAAATGGTCATGTCCTCGAAGAGCAAATTCAATTGAATACCGTAATGGCAAGAGATATAGAGTCGTACTTAATTAAAAATGTTAACGGTAATGGGCTCAAAGGTAACATAGAATCTATGGGAAAATGTTGGCAAACGTAGCGGCCACGTCGTGTCTTCGGCAACAAAACAAGATGCACTAACAGATAACAGTGACTGACCCTTTAATCAGTCCAGGCAAATGACCAAATCTGGAAATCGGGTTATATTTCCAAATCTGTAAATGCAGTGATCAATTAATTTTGCAGGTAGTTATTTTTGTGAATTGCCAAAGTGCTTCAATTTTGTGGATACTTAATTTTTGCGATTCGAAACCATACAAACATATCATTATACATATAGTGCCATTTTATAAGGTAATTATTTTCGAGAATTTAAGCACTAGCAATTTTTGCGAAATTAAATAGTTCACGAAATTAGCAGTTTTCTGCCCAGGGACTGGTTATTATCAAAAAGGACGAACTCATTCTTGGTAAATCATGTTTAAAAGATAATTTACTAAATAATCACCGTGGCGTTTAATTATTGATCGTGCCGTTTTAAAAATAAAGGAATTAATTGATTAATTAATTAATTTAATTAAGCATTAATTAGTGGATAAATTGTCGTTAGGTAATTATTTCAGCCATTTTATTAATTTGTAGCTATGTATAATTCATTTTTAAACTAAAAAAGTACACATTATTGCTGAAATCTATGTAATAATCAAGTTTGTAGTTTTTGAATCAGACCATTGATTTCCAAATCAAAGCATTGATTTCCAGATCAGGCAATCGATTTCCAGATAAAGCACATTTCCAGATTTGGTCATTTGCCTGGACTGTTAATGGCAGGAGGGACGAGAGAAATACATTTCCAGTATAAAGCGGAATGAATTTTCACATAACTTCACATAACTTCCACGGAGGGGAAATGCTTTTGATACTTTAAAAGATATTGTTACTACTCTTTCAAATACGGGATTAGATGAAAGAAAAAGCAATTCCATCAAGAATTGAACGATGGACAATTTTACCTGAAGACAGATCTAGATTTCAAGGCTCACAATGGCTGATCAGGATGAATGTCCAAATTACTGTTGCAATTACGCCAGTAATGTAAACAATATAGTGCATTCTCGGCTGAGTGTAACCATGAACACACACTTCAATGCATGCAATGTAACAGATGCTACAAGCTAGACTGTGTTCTAAGCCAAATGAAGCAAGAGATTAACGCAGCCCATGTTCCTGAAGATGACAGGCAGCGATTGAATTATGAATTTGACACTGCAAGGACAGACGTTCTTGCTTGGAAAGCCCACATTCTGAGAACATAATCAAGAAGCTGCAAAATATGACATTCTACGCACGCTATGACAACATTGTAATGCTGGTCATGGATTAGGCGATGAAGTACCTTCCCCCACGGTTAAGGGAAAAAATGACCGACTTTTACAAGAAAAGAGGTCGGAATTGGCATGTATCATCAGCCATTTCTAAAAGGGGACAAGAGCTTGGGGGTGAGTGTTAATAATGTATGTTTATGTATTTGATTCATGCACACAAAATTGGTTTGCTGTTGCATCAGTAGTGGAAGATGTTCTACATAATATCAAGAGGCAAACTCCAAATGTTGGGATGGTTTGAATCAAAAGTGACAATGCAGGTTCTTACCACAGCACTCAGCTGTCATCTTTGCTACCCGAAATGGGGGAAAAGACTGGATTAACAGTAACACGATACAATTTTTTAGATCCCCAGTCGGAGAAGAAATATGCGACAGGAAAATTGCTTCTTTGAAAGGTCATATTCGAAGGTATGCCAATGAGAAGCATGATGTCGGTACGGCAGATGACATGAAGACGGCTTTGGATTCGCATACAGGAGTAAAAGGTTGCCGTATAGCAGTGGCTGAAGTGTGCACTGTAGACAATGAAAGTGTAAAAATGAAGAGTATTGAAGGCATAAGTTTTTTATACAACTTTGGGTGGGGGATCGGTTCAAAAATGTTGCACGGTCAACAAATTTCGCACAGCAAAAAAAATCGCACAGTCAAAAAGACAGCACAGGCAACAACTAATGGACAATTATGAGAGTTTTCATCAGATTTCTCTATAACATTTCCTTTTTTACTAACTTGGTGCATAAATTTGTCAACTACAATCATGTACACATTTGCCGACTTCTTGTCTATTTGGATTACACCCCCTCCCCACACAAAAAAAACCTCTAGCGACGGCCCAGCCCCCGACCCAGCCCCCGACCCAGCCCCCGACTGGTAGTATAGTTTCCTCCGACTGACAGTAAGTTTCCCCCGAACATTTCTGCATGTGCTTAAGGGACTCAACGACGTTTACATGTTAAAAGAAACAATAAACAACAAGCAATAACAGGATCTTCACCTAAAATACTGTGTGTTGCCTTCACATTGAAAATGATTGACACGCCTACAAAAACATTAATTTTCATCTGATTTTTGAATATGTTAATGGTACCCTGTGGCAAAAATGGAACAATCCAACATCATTATACTTTAATAATGTATGCAATCAATCATGATAATTCACTGAAGAAATAGTGAGTAATACCGCAGAGAAAAAACCCATTGGTACTTTTGTATGACACAGGTGAATTTGACTAATGTTGAAAGTTGAGGTAATGAATGGTTCTGAGTTATTAATAGTGTAAAAGTCTCCGTCGTTTTGAATGCATTTTATTAACCACCTCGGGTGAGACGTTGTCCCCAGCAAAGATCAATATTCTATACTGGGATTGGTACAATGAAAGAGTAAAGTAGACCTATTTTTTTTTCTTCTTTCGAATTTTAAAAAATTATCAAAAATAGGCTCAGTTATGGAATATTCCAAATGATAATATTTTTTCTGCATGCCTGATAAAGACAAAGGATTAAACATCCTTTGTAGAAAAGATAATGTTCATAGATCGTCATCTTACGATATTATATGAAACCCTAGTCTAAATTTGACACAAGACTGTATTTTCAGGTCTGAGAAGAGTGTTCATGAGACCATTCGGGGGGGGGTGGGGGGGGGGGGGGGGGGTGGCGTCGTATAGGGGTCACACCACTAAATAGAGCTCCATAGGGATATGTACAAAAACACTGATATAAAACTCTGTTTTAGACCACTAAATTGCGAAATTGGACCCTGTAGAGTGATATTTTTCTTAAAGAATAATCTGATTTCCCCACCAAAAAGTGAAAGAATAGGAAGGTGAGCCTGCTCGATTTTCAAAAATATGCCCATGGAGTTGACTACCTCTCTGACAAGCTTGGAAATGTCGCCGTAATCGCCAATGTTTCCAGTAAAAATCACAAATTTGAAAGATCTCAAAAAATTTACCTATATGATATTCACAGTTTATAGTCACGGTTCATGTAGGTGATGTCCCATTAATCATAATTAATCAATAATCATAGGCATGTACGCAATGGTATTACTGTCAAGTCTTTTTAATTGAGGAATTTGTGATGCATACTTTCCGATTTTAGTTTTAAACACCGTCCTTAAGGGTAGGGGAAACCCCATTTAATGTAGTGCACCCTATATTATGGGAGGGTGTATGCCAGAATTTGTAATAGTGATTTTTGTGAATATTTGACAAAACATGTTAAATCACCAAAATATGATTAAAATTGGCTGACCCCCATCTGCACAGATGTTCCCATAGTGCCTGATTCTCTCAGAAAGTCTCTCTTAGTCTTAACACTGTCAACGCGGCAGGTATCTGCAGACGACACATCCCCAATAATCACAAAATGTTAAACAAATTAAAATTGTTGAATGTCATCACTATTATTAGGAATCATCATGAGAAATGCATTGTAATAAGTACAAACATGTCTCCTATTGGTTAAGTAATCCTTGAGATTGACTTTGAAAATTGGAAAAGGTTTCTGAAAAATCTGTTTTGTATATGGTAAACTAATTGCCACGTGGAAAGTGTTAATAATAATTATTCTTGAATATTGATCATTATGTTTCTATTAATTGAGCAACTATTACTGTATTTTTATTTGGACAATTTTTAATATTAATTATTCTTTAATATTGAACATTTTTCTTTTAATTGAGCAACTATGACTTCTTCAATTTCCTTAATTTTGTTTGGAAAAATAGATCATGAGGTAGAAACTAAAAAGCAAAAGAACTGGCCTAGCCTTTGGTAATATT